>JAWPHD010006829.1:0-138338 GCA_037043455.1 Cyrtodaria siliqua
TGACTACTCTCCAGCACAATTGTTGTTCAACCGAAGACTTCGGGATAAAATACCAACAAATTCAGCACTACTTGAACCACAAGTGCCAAAAGATGCTCACCAACAATTACTCAAATGCCAGAAGAAACAAAAGTTCTTCTATGATAAAAGGACAAAAATCTTGAAACCCCTGCAGGATGGTGATTCAGTACGCTACTGGAAAAATAAAGTGTGGGAACCTGCAGTCATTGATAGTAAACATTCCACACCAAGGTCGTATAACATTACAACAGAAAATGGCTTTAACCTCAGACGTAACAGAGTTCATCTCCAGAAAACATCAGAGCCAACACCTGTGGTGATCATGGACGATGATTACAATGGCCCGTTCACTAATGATCATGGAATAACAAACAGCCAACAGAGTCATAACTCAACTGATAACATTCAGCGACAGAACATTACGACAAGATCACTGCGTCCCAGAGATAATATCAGGAAACCAGCCAGATACAGGGATAGTGATTGTGTAGATTGATTATGCATTTAATCTGATGGTAAAGATCAGATAATAAAGGGCTAATGTGCTAGTAACCTCTTAGTCCTGAAACTTGTATGTTTACAGTAAAACCTCAATAGGCAATTAATATCCAACTATTTCCTAAACATTAAGTATGATTAATGTAATCATTTCTATATTAGATATGACTAGATAACTTGCAGTTTGCAGTAAATTTCATATTTGCAAGTATTGGGGATTTCCTGTAAACAAGTCTATATGTAAACTGTTCTTATATTAATTACAAGTTTAACATATTGTAAAAGTGACTTTAGACAATTCAGCGAGATTTAGTGATTAGCTAGTTTAATTAGTACTTGGAACTGCTGCAACATATCAACGCAATTTTGCCACTGTGAAATAAATGTGAATGCTTGAGTGTTTTGACATTGACAAGTTCTGGCACTAAAGACATAAAACTGTGGTTAGATGTTTGCTTGACATGGTCAATTCCACGAAGCAAAGTTCAAATTGGATTTAATGTGAACATTATCTTGATACCAATCTGTGAAGGGATATTCCTATCATTGTTGCCAAAACAACATTGACAGCTTAACAACATTCATTCTCTTTATGGACTACTCGGAGATTAATTAATCAAGAACATTTGTTTATGTTAATCATTATTCTTTCAAGAAAGGGAGATGTCATGGACTTCTTACAATCATTGATAATTAGCTTAGCTCCTCCTCTCTATCAGCCAATCATACATTGCAGGCTAATGCCTCTCATACCATGCTGGTCAGTTCCTATCTTAGCTTGTGTAGTAAACATCATAACATATAACTCTGTGTCTCTCGTTATTATACTATACTAGTATAAACACCCACTCATTAATAATATATATATCAGAAGATATCACAGTAGTAGTAGTAGTAGTAGTAGTACAAGTAAGAAAAATATACATCTCTTTTACATGCAGGACTATTATATTACTAGGGCTTGCATGGATAACCAGAATACTCTCGAGTAATACATGTAGGCATTTCACTATAACTGTGATTCCTATCCAGGACATTCTAGAATATGTCCTGCGGTTCTATTATATTTTCGATATCTGTCCAGAGTACTAGCAGCTGACGGTATTTCCCAATTTCATCAAATGAAGTGTATTTTGATAATTTTATAATACAAGTGTTTCCAACAGGTAAGAGTTACGTGCATGTCATAGTAATATAATATTGTTGTACATTCCTTATTTCCCTAGCTTCTAGTATTCTCCTACACAAACGTCATATGGGAGACATTGATGATAACTGAACATTAATAGACGAGTACAAATGTGTACACGCAGTGATCAAAGCGTCTAAAAATAATAATATAGCATACATGCTGGTAGCCGAATATATCTAACAGGTCATATGAGATATATATATGATAATTGAACAATAATAGATTAGTAGATACGTAGAAAGGTATACACAGCCTAATTAAGGTGTCTGACAATAACAATATAGCATATATACCGAATTATTCCAAGCCAAAATGGCTAACACCTTAACAGATATGCAGCAGCCACCTGTGTGTGTGTGTTCTCTAGGTTTCTCTTAATATTCGTTTTTGCTCCTGCTAAAGGTGTGTGTTAATGTCAAACACGTTTGGCCTTTGTACACCTAAACGAGTTGAATACGATGTAGTCTATGCAATTTCGTTTTCCAGCAATTGCAATAAAAATGTTTCCGCTAAAACTAACTAACAGCTATAACTGTATTCCATTAAGCGATTTTTTTTGTAGCAACAACATCTATTGGATCTCAGGAAATAATTTGTAATTAGGTACCAATTAAATTGTAATTGTGTATGAAAATGAGAACAGTTTTTTGAATCAAACAAGCGTTCGAAATAATGATTGTATTTATTATATTTTGTACTTTTATATTTTACATATGTTTAAATGATGCTGAAATATCTTCATTTTGCCTGAAACTAGTGTCCAAAACAATTCTCGGAATTGTTATATTATTAATGTACCATTTAAAGTATTCATGTATTTGTATTATATAACATATGAAACAAAGGAATATCATTTCACTTCGGTCGTTAAGGTATGGTATGGTATGTAGAACATTATATAACATTCGTTGAAATACGTTCATCGCTCAGTAGTATATATTTACTCGTGATATTGATTTGTTTCTCTATTATTTGTATTGTAGTTTTGGGTTATTTATACGTGTTTATATATTAGTTATTTAATCAAATTAAATGTAAGTGTCTATACAATGTGTACCCTCTGAAGAAGGCGTAAAACCGGAAGATAGCTAAGAGATTTCCATTTTAAATGTAGTTAAAATGAGAATACAGAGACATATATTGACACATAGGTAAAAATTATATTCACCTTCCCAATTTGTAATAATATTTCTTAAATCATTGCTAGCAGAGAATCTAATGTGATCATAACTTAATCAAGTGCTAATTATTGTAAATAGTTAAAGTAGCTGCCAACAGCAGCCGAATTTTACAACATATGTACACCGTTTGTAAAAGTACTGACGTCGAGGTGTATAGGTCTAATTGCACTAAATCAACAGGATGTGCTCGCTTGGAGCAGTCGAAAGTAGTTCTGTATTAAAGAGTGCTAATCATTTTTTTCTTTAAAAACTTTTTTTAGTGCAGTTTCCTGTTATTTTTTGGCTGTAACTGTATTCTGGACATGTTGTTGATATTTGAAAATGCAGCTAATCATGTTTTTGACAGTTTTTTATATAAATTTGAGTAGTGAAAGTAGACAGGGTATGAAATTGCAAGGGGTAAAAATAGTGTTGACCTTTGACCCGGTGTTAGTATACAACTGAAGAAATGTTTCTTAGAAGGTATTAAATCCCCTATTTCCTTGTTGATGTTTAAATAGCAGACATGTTTATTTGCATGATAAAGTAAGTTTCCCAGAAATCTAACAAGGTTTGAGTTTTTAACAGGTTGTCAACATTCTAACTTTACTATGGAAAGGCAATGGAGACTCATTTACGCTATTATAACCTATAGATAATTTACATATGTTGATAACCCAAACACTATAGACACAATATAAAGGCTTTAACCAACCAGATTAAACCCCAAAACTGGAACGTTGAATTAATTTATAATTCATTCTACGCAAATTCAAACACGGCTATTTTAATAACCTGTGAATAAACCTACACATTTAATCGGCACAGATACATTACTATATGACCTGAACACTTGGTTAGAGTTTTGAATTGTTTTGAGGTGTAATTTTGCCGTTATTTGGTAGGTTATTTTCTTTAAACACGGTTTCTTGCATCTAATATTCTCTGTCGTAGTATTTCAAGATTTGCAAATATGTACGAAAAAATGATGGACGCAAATTTTAAAAAGAAAAACAAACTGTGTCGTGTGATCTTGATTAAGTCATACATTGTCGAGCAAAACATTGACAAATCATGTGTTGATAAGTGTATAGAGTTTTACGTGTACATATGTAGACATATTGTTTGAAGCAACCCTCCAAATTTACGCAATAGTATCGCCTAATAACATAAACTAGAGTCATACGTTCAGATTTGGAATAAGTTCATGTTGAAAAGAAGACAAATACAAAGTTCGCGTTTGTGAGTAACTAACTCTAATTGTTAGTAGTTTATGAACAGAATTACATCCTTCAACTATTTGTCCAAAAAGAAAATTTAAAAAAACGGAAATGCAGAATGTTAATATAAGAGGCGTTTGAATTTAGCATTCGTGATAATTATGCAGTACATAAACGAGTGTAATTATATTGAGGGCGAATGACAATATTATTAGTCTAGGAGTGAATGCTAAAGGTATAATTCACCGTGTGGAGTAATTTACATTTAATATGCGTATTTCAATGAAAATGATACCTGAACATATATATGAATAACAGCAAAGACCTAGCAAACAACCGGGAAAATACTAAGTGACTTAACAGAAAGTACTCAATGACTTCGTGCAACTAGAGCATCAAAACAAAGGGTAGACTAGACAAGATTAACTACATATTACAGAGAAAGCATACAACAATATCGTGCTATAGAATATTAAAGAGATCATTGTTTCAAGCCTTAACTAACAACATTATCGGTAATATAATAAGCCCGAGGTTACGTAATAGTTTCATTTGTTGTTTGTTAAAAAAGAGTTGTGGTTTTGTTCTTTAAAGATGAATGGCCACCCTTTTTGTAGTATTATCAATTAACAAATTTAACTCATAAACTTTAAACATATTATGAACATTTCCTGATAGTCCCGGAGAGAAACATATAATTAAAACCGCTAATAATTTGTATGTAAAATAAGTATCATTTGCATGACGTAGATACTACTTTTATCACTGCGTGACTGCACGGGGAAATGAAGTAAATCTGATAATTGATAAATACATTTACCTGTGGAGTAATTTACATTTTCAAAGTTTTCTACGTCATCAAATAAAATCCTATTCTCGCTTTTCACAGATATTGCAATGTGTGTATTGTAAATATCTATTTTTGTGTGTTGATTTCGATTTAATAAACATAAACATGTTCATGAAACAAAACATGGCAGAGGTACTTTAAGCATATGTCGGTTTGGCCCATCCACATATCGTCACGTTCACCAGCATGACCATATAAACAGGTATATATTGCTTCAATCTCGTTTTCTTGCAATGATGTTTCCATTTATTTTTCCTGAATTTACTGATTTCTTTACCTCGGTGTTCATATCATTTGAAAATGTTAGTATTTGAACTGGAGCGGTAACTACTTTTTGTTGTACATGAAATAAGAAACGAGAAGATAAAGCAAAACATACTGATAATTAGGGTGATCCTTTGGAAGCAACAAACAAAATCAAAAGAATAAAGTAGCAGACACAATTTTAGAGTCTGTTTATGAGAGGTAATGTAAGAATCTCTCACGCCCCCTAGCATCGTCAGTTTGCCTATACGTTTTGGGATTTGTCCATAACAAGTTATTCAATGTATAACAGTCAAAGCTGATAATAGAACAGGTTGTACTATAGTATTGGTAAATATAGTAAACGTGGCAATACGAAAGAAAAGAATACAATACAAAAGAAGTTCAGGGGTTACAAAATATCGCGCAAATATGTCATTTTAGCATAAGTATTAGTGTGCACTTTGTTTTGTTAAACTGCTACAAGATCATAGTAGACATTCTCGCCTGCCAGAGTATCACAGTGGTACCCTTTGTTAACGGCTGTATAGCTCTGAGATGTGGGAATGATAGTAGACTTCCATACTCTTATATGAGTGTACTTACTTTAGTTTAAACTTATATATTTTCTGAACATAGTTTAAGCACTCTCGAAGTCTTCCTGTGTATAACCAGTACTGAGCAAATGCAGATAACGTGTCCTGCTCAGGGACACAAGACATTTATGGTCATGGCGGTGAAAAAAAATACGGCTTTTCGATCCCGAGTTCAACCCTCTTCCACTAGACCACAGCGTTCTTAGTTTGACCTCCTCGATCATGTTACACAACTTTTTTGTTTGCAAAGATGTGGACAAACAGTCGAATATAACCTATGCGTCTTAGTGGGTAGACTGTAAATAAGTCGTAGGCATCTTATGCCTAATCAAATCAGTATATGAGGTCATAATATCCCATTATTGTCTTGTGATAATTTCAGGATGTGTGCACATAGTTCTTTTGAGGATCAAAGCGTTCGACGAAACAATTTCCTCCGAAAAAGTTCGTAAAGAATTTGTATGTTTTGCATTCTTCTCTGGCGAGCAATGTTAGTTGGTTCTAAAAATAAAAATACAAAGCAATACTTGAGAAAATTCCGATGTAATTGAACGCAAACTCTAAAGCAATCTGACGCGGTTAATGCGAACTTATCGCGTGATATCAAAGATGGGAAGAAGTGAGAACAACCATGTGTGCAGGTTTGTTGTGTATTTTTCAAAGTGAGATTTGGGTTTGAAGAGCAACATATTTGTAGTAATAACTGGTTTGATCTGAAAGTGAGAATTAAATATGAGTTTCGTAGGTGTTCTATATTCGTAAACATAGTCATAGTTATTAGATCATCATTTCAATATACATGTAGGTTTATCATATTCTACATAACAAGATGAAAAGATACATTCGACGCTGGTAACTGTGTCCGTGTCATATATTGAATAGATGTAAGGTTATTATAATGTTCATGATCGCACTGCGTGCATGACTGTCGCATGATGACCCTAGTGGTTGGAGCTAACTCAGAGAAGAATCAATGTCGGTGACTGCATTTACGTAAGTTTAATGCAACTTTTAAAATATGTTAAATATATATATTATTATCAAGAAAAACAAGCGAATACAAAGATGAAAGATGAAAAAGACTGTTCTCGTTAAGACGTTCGTAGTATTATCAGGAATACTGAAAGTGTTGTTGAAGTTACAACAATGTTGATGGTCAGAAACGTTATAAAGAATGATGATCTAAAGCGATGTATTTGATGCGCGTGAGTTTATGAACATGATGCGCGATTCCGGTGATCGTTGATTGTCATCAAAAGCCTTCTAGGCTGTAATGATACATACTTTTAGACGTCGGTTCATTAACACAACAATATTATGCAATCATCGTTACACAAACGAATCATTATCTAGTAAATATATTTGAGGCACTGACCGCATGCCTAGGTCCCCAGCAGAGGTTTGGCATTAAAGGAAGATAGATAGATAGATAGATAATTATGACGTGTAGCAACGTGTACGTATTCTACAACGCCATTGATACGCATCGGCATATATACAGATATATCATCTCACGGTTAACCAATGCACCTAATATACAACGTTATCAATTTAATCTTGTATTATAATTAATGATCAACTACTATAACTATATCTAATAAAATTAACTTCATATGCTAGTTGTATCAAGTTAATGTTTGAGAAATATATATATCACCAAATCACCAAAAGAAATGGCGACGCCCATTGAATACAAATTTACAATAAAATAGATATACTGACCACATATTGCCTGTGATATCACCCTTTCCAAACGACTGCTCCAAGCAAAGCAATTCACTTTCCACGGCCACGACTGGAAAACAACGCACTTCATAACCCAACTTCCCGCCCAAACAATCATTTGCCACGTTCATTCTGGCAACAGACGCAATTTTCATATCTACACGAAAGGACCCTTAAGCAAGATTGTCCTTTAGATAGATTGTAAAATACCTATAATTTTACATGCATTAAAGCACGTAAAAACTTATTGAACAGCCATGCCTAACAACGCTAAAAAATTTCACTTTCCAATGCAACATGAATATATCATGCAAATTGTGAATATCTTTCAACTCAACAATGGATTAGCACGTGACTGACAGATGTCGTCAAGTGCTTACAAAAGCTATTTTAATAGGACGTCTCACCATTTTATATCAGTTCGTTTTCAGGTTTACATATTATTCCTTTAAATAAGCGCGATCAACAATAGTTGTGAAAACAGCACATTGAAATGACAATGAAGTCAAGACAAAGATAGGAGAAAGACCTTGAAGATGTCAGGAATTCGAACCATCATAAAGGAGATAGAAATAATGTCGGAGGAACGACAGCGAAAACAATCAGATGTAATCACAAATACGGAAACGAAAAGACACTGACTGAAGTAGAACAATAGAAATCAAAATCAGTTTAAATATGGAGATTATAGTAGGAAATATGATCCTCCACTACTGGCGATCAAGCATTGATGGTTGATCCGTGCCGACTGGACATGTCATAAGTTAGATTGATCATGCATGCGGCAATCTACTTTGATACTATTCTTTTGGAATGTTTTGCTTATTAAATAGTATGCCGTTAACCTTTTATATAAATTGCAAGACACTTTCTGCCTGACACAAACATTTGCATATTGTTAATCACAAATAAGTCAGGTTCATAAGATAATTTTGTATTGACTTTTTGGTTTGTTTCTGAATCATTATTTTCGTAAAGAAGTGTCCACTGCATTTTTCACATTCTGAAAATGGACACATTTCATGATTTGAAATAATTGCCAAGGGCTTCACAGATCATACGACTAACGTAAAAAGCAACAACCCTGAAGCAATGGTGCACACGGCAAGAGAAATCCAGCGAACTCACAGGTGGTTGCAATATATCTGTTCATGTGTTAGACATTTTGGCTTGGAATAATTCTGCTAGCAGCATGTATGCTATAGTTTATCTTCAGACACTTTGATCAATGTGTGAACACCTTTATATGTGTCGTGTATCTGCTGATCTATTATTGTTCAATTATCGTTGATATCTCGCATATGACGTTTGTGTAGGAGCATACTAGCAGCTACGGGAAAAAAGGAATGTATATCAACATGATATTAAGATTATATGTACGCACCTGTTCGAAACACTTGTATTATACCACATCACACGTATAATAAATATGATGAAATTGGGAAATAGCGTCAGTTGACAATGCAGGTGGAATTTATTTTTCTTGAGTATTCTGGACAGATCTCGAAGATATAATAGAACCACATGACGTATTCTAGAATAATCTGAATATGAATCACAGTTCTAGTACAATAGTAATATGAATAACTCGGGAGCAATCTGGATAGGCATCCAAACTCTTGTAATAAACATACATGAACAGCAGACGTGATTTCGGTACCTTGAAAGTACCAATAAAAAGTAACTACTAAAAAATCAACAACAACTAACAACAGATGCTGCAATATAAAAACCCACAAAACAACAACAACAAAAACAACATGATCTAATGCCGTATCATCACCCACAAACAACAACAACTTGCAACGGTCAGTAGGCAATATGACCTTCTGGTTAGCTTAAATGTATTGTATGTGTACACAACCATGCTATTACCTTGTCTTCTGCGCACAGATTGACCAAAACAATGTTAATAAAAGTACATCCCGTCAAAAGGAAATATCTAACATTTAAAGGAGAAATAAGCAAATGATACAATTAAATGTTGTAAAAATAAATAAAAATATACAACTAGAACACCTCCGGATGTATTCAGAATTGTAATGAGGAACCACAGCCAAAGACAAATGCCGCAACAACTACTACTGTTGTTGCTGTTGTTTGCATTAGTCTTAGTGTTACTGATCCTTATACGGTTTGTGTATTTGTCTATGGTTAATTAACCATTTAGGGCACGACAAAGCAATATTGGAGACAAAAATCAAGCATTGCCGTCCTTTCAGGGTATATATAGACGTCATCATAGAGCCGACAATCTGTTCGGTCATCGCATAATCACAGAGGAAAGCATATTCGAGAACCGTAAATGGGTTAACCACTAAACATGCAGTGCGTTACAAAATGACGGTCGTAACCTCTTTTGATGTTTTTTTAAGGTCTGTTAATGATTTATGAAAGTGATCATGATCAAGGATCTTACAAAGTTTGTAAATCATGTCACCATAGAAGTTAGGTTGTGATATTTCTTGTCGCAGAAGAGTGTTTAAGTTACTTGTATATTGCGAAAGAAGACCAGGGTTACGATAAAAAAAAATGCATAGGTTTCTCAAAGTTTATGGTAACGGTAGCCATGATGGAGTAGCTTTTTAGTTATACAAAGGTTACGAATAGTAAAGTCTTCAACTCGACTACAAGCTCTAGAAAAGCGAAAAAGTTGAGAATATAATACCCATAAGATATTGCTTTGGGAATATACCCATCAAAGTAGTCATAACATCGAAATTAAAATCATCACTCTCAAACCACATCTAAACAATACAACCGTTGTTTTGGACGGTGGGCGCATGTTTGTTTCAAATAAATTTTGGCATTTACAAACACATCTAAAATTAAAATATCACCTTATTATTATTTATTTCGTGAGAACCAATATATAGTTTTAGTTGCTACATAGAAATGCATTACTTTTAAATCGATTAATGATAATATGCAGTAATAGTTTGTTGTTTTGCTTTTCAGGGGAAACATTTAATATTTGAAAAGGAAATTACACAGACGATGCCGGATTCAACTCGTTTATTGATTGTAAAAAAAAATGTATAAAGGCCAAAGCATCCTTGACGTAAAAAGCAACAACCCTGAATCAATGGTGCACATGGCAAGAGAAACCCAGCGAAGTCACAGGTGGCTGCAATATATCTGTGCATGTGTTAGACATTTTGGCTTGGGATTATTTTGCTAGCAGCATGTATGCTATAGTTTATCTTCAGACACCTTGATCAATGTGTGAACACCTTTATATGTGTCGTTTATCTACTTATCTATTATTATTCAATTATCGTTGATATCTCGCATATGAAGTTTGTGTAGGAGAGGAGAATACTAGCAGCTACGGGAAACAAAGAATGTATATTAACATGATATTAAGATGATATTTACGCACCTGTTGGAAACACTTGTATTATACCACATCACACGTATAATGAATATGATGAATTTGGGAAATAGCGTCAGCTGATAATGCAGGTGGATGTTATTTTTCTCGAGTATTCTGGACAGATCCCGAAGATATAATAGAACCACATGACGTATTCTAGAATAATCTGGATTTGAATCACAGTTCTAGTAAAATAGTATTATGAATAACTCGGGAGCATTCTGGATAGGCATCCAAGCTCTTGTAATAAACATACATGAACAGCAGACGTATATTGGTACTATAATCATTGCTGCTGCTGCTGCTGCTGCTGCTGCTACTGCTGCTGCTGTTGCTGCTGCTGCTACTGCTACTGCTGCTACTACTTCTACTACTTTATATTACGTGATTTAGGTACCTGGAATGTACCAATAAAAGTAACTAATACAACAAAAATCAACAACAATTCACAACAGATGCTGCAATATAAACACCCACAAAACAACAAATACAATTAGAACACCTCCGGATGCAGTCAGAATTGTAATGAACAACCACAGCAGTTGAAGCCAAAGACAAATGCCGCATCACCACCCACAACAACTACTACTGTTGTTGCTGTTGTTTGCATTAGTCTTAGTGTTATTTATAGGGTTTGTGTGTTTGTCTATGGTTAACAGACTGTGAATCATATAGTCGACGATAAGCAACGAACTTGAATGGTATAAACACATATTTTGTAATGTTGGAAGGTTACAATTTCACTTGCTGAAATGACGTTTTCGTAAACAGTCTACTGAAATGTAGCATGTAGTCATTATTATTATATGTATATTAGCGATGAACCATTCGCTGGCCTCTGTAGCGCAGCTTATTGAGGCGTCGTATTAGTGCCGGGGAAGGGAAGTCATTCAAGCCTGCTGATTTCCATTTTTTTTTTTAATTTTCATTATTATGGTTTTCATTATTGCTAATGGGAAGCTAGCAACAGTTCCTTTACATTTTTCACTTTGATAACGCATTCGTATAATTACACATGGTAACAGTGAACAGTTTATATGTGTTGTAATGCACATATCCCTTACATTTGAACAATTGTATTTCTGACATGTATGTGCTGATGTGTACTTCTAGCACGTCGTGTTACAAGGATGAATTGTAATCAATATGTAAGGCATGTCAAGGTATTTGAACAGAAAGAAGCGAGATCGCCCACATTGATTCAAAATGCTTGGTAAGAAGGTAAAATGCTTGGTAATAATCGGGAAGAATGTAAGAAAAACGATCGTGGCGTGTTTATGTCTCCGTGACAACATTTGTTTCCAATATTATTTTAACACCCGTGACTTGATCTATTATTATGTTAACTTTTAGTCTCTCGTCAGCTATTTAACGCTTGCGTAAAACCTTGCTTGTTAATTCATGTTGTTTTCTTTTCTTTATATACTTTATCACCCTCTTGCGAGAATACCGTTAACAGCATAAGTGTCTACCATTTTATTTATGTTTCAACAACATATCAGACAGAGCTACCAATATACGTGGATAGAATACGACTTGAAGGTGGGTATACAAGTCGAACGGACATGCAGCATTCGCAGAACACAGTCAACCAAAAACACGCACAAACAAAACGAACAATTACACGGGAACATAGTAACAAAGTATGCGACACCACAAACATAAAACGGTTGACAATATGGGTATCGCATGGGAACGGTCTGTGACAAAAACGACGCTGAGAGATTAAACCAGGTTCTATCTTTTTGTCATCCGAATTAAACGCAACTGTGTTTATCCTTGCAAGACTGTATGCTCTATAAAACTCAGCAACGTTAATAGAGACCTGGGTATAATATAAAGATGATAGTGTATATGTGAATATATACTAAACCAAATTGCTAAGTATCAACCTAAGAATATGTCAATAATATTCTCATTGTTTTGTGTATTTTGTGATTGATTAGAGATACGTTTAAACTGCAAAATAATGAGTGTAAATCGTCTACTCTGATTGCATGAACATATTTTAAAACGTTTAAGTCAATGTGTTTTCTTAGAAATAAGTTATAACACTTATACAACTGGGTATATAGGATTTTATAAAGTATTTCGAATTAGTGAAGCTTTCGATGTTCCTAATTCTAAAATATGCCAGTTAAAATTATTTTGACATCATATTTTACTAGCATTACCACTACAAATGCGTTTGCAAAAGAAATTTTCGAAATATTTAATGTTAAAGCTGAATTACAGTTACTTGAATTTCAAACAATATTCAATTTAAAGGGAGATAATTTAAGATTATCCATATTTCATTTTTTTATAGACGGAGAATCTGCAATAAAGGGGTCAAATTTTTATGTTTTTTTCTATTATTTTATACCAATTTTAAGAATTTTATATCTTTAAGCGATCTTTGACTCAAATTATGTGTCTTGTCAGCACATTTCATGTTTTCATGTAAAGGGTAGGTAACTCTCAAAAGATGTAACAATTTAAACAAAAAATAAATGTTTTACAAACTATGGGTCAAAACAAAGAACTTATCATATATCTTTTCAAAAATATATTGAAAATAAGAAATCAAAATATATTTAAAATAAGAAAGTTATTTAAGATACAAAAGTTGTTACTTAGCAATTGTGTTCAGTGTATATAAAACAAGAGCCCAGAAAACCACAAAGCAAGTACTCAATGACTTGAAAGAAGTCAGAGCAACAAGAGAATAAACCGTTAAGGTCACTTAAAGACAATATTGAAAATGTGATTAATAACATCTAAAAACAAAAAAAGAACAACAATGATTTAAACAGTTTACGTTTTGAGGATTAAATAAAACTCGCAATAAGCTAATTATTCAAATATGTATTTCATTTTCGAACTCATCGGTCATCACTTTATATTCGTGCTCAGTTGTATTTTATATAACCACCAACATACCGTATTTAAAACCAAATAGTTTCCAGGCAATAATTTAATAAATTAAGCATTTATATATTTTAAACAGAACTTCTGTTGATAACTATAAATCATACACATAGCAGCAAACCGTGGGGTGCTTCTCAAAATACTTTCCTGAGCATTTGTAGTCTAAAATCTGTCCGAAATATCACAGACATATTAATAATAATATTGTTATTAGTTCTCTGGAAATATCAATAGTTGAAAAGCATCGTTATGGTTCAACACACTTGTTTACTAAATGTTCGGAAAAATAAAACACTAAATGTGCAGTCTAACGTGTATTTGAAACTTGCCTGTGTTAATCAAACTGAAGTTTTGTGTAACAGTGGTAACATAATCAGTCTCGTCCTGTTATTATATAACACATCAGTATCATAAAATATCCTGTTATTATATAACACACCAGTATCATATAATATATTCGCCTTTCACCGCTGCGGGTTCGAATTCACTGGGAACTCGACTTGTGAGAAAGTGTCGATTCTTACCGATGGCGGGAGGTGTACAGTACTGGTTCTACCCAGGAAAAGATGGTGGTCTGCCTCCACCACAAAAAAATCGACCGTCATATATAACCTTACGTGTGTTGAAAATGACGTAAAACACCATACAAACAAACAAACAAACAAACAAACAAAGTTATAACACATCAGTATCTTAAAATATCCTGTTATTATATAAAACATCAGTATCATAAAATATCCTGTTATTATACAACACATCTATAACAACACATCTGTATCATAAAATGTCCTGTTATTGTATAACCCATCTGTATAAAATATCCTGTTATTATATAACACATCAGTATCTTATTATATAACACATCTGTATCATAAAATATCCTGTTATTATATAACACATCAGTATCTTATTATATAACACATCTGTATCATAAAATAACCTGTTATTATATAACATATCTGTATAAAATATCCTGTTATTATATAACACATCTGTATCATAAAATAGCCTGTTATTATATAACACATCTGTATCATAAAATATCCTGTTATTATATAACACATATGTATAACATAGCCTGATATTATATAACACACATCTGTATAAAATAGCCCGTTATTATATAACACATCTGTATCATAAAATGGCCTATTATTATATAAAAAATCTGTATCATAAAATATCCTGTTATTATATAACACATCTGTATAAAATATCCTGTGATTATATAACACATCTGTATCATAAAATACTTTCTGCATATCTCAAACGTTTGTTATAACATTATCTGTACACTTTTAATATGATTTAACACATGAGTGAAGTGTGAAGTAGTTGTCAGTGACGGTATCACCGAAGAAGACTCTGAACAGTTCAAGTGAGAATCAGTTAAAACAAATGGATAGGCGCATTACCTTAACGGAATGAGGGTGTAATGTAGCCGCCCACCCGGCGTGGTCATGGTATTATACCACTAATTATTTTCCCCATAGACACCAATGTTAAAGTGTCACATATTAATGATTTGCTGCAAATTCAACTCGAATATGGATTATGCAGCAGTGTAATGTTCATATAGAAAACTAGTTTTCCACTTGAAAAAACTCCAGAAAAGGTGAGATCACAAGACATGTAAGAAAGTTCTTGTTTATTTACTAAACAGGTCAAGGGTACAGCTGTTTTCATTGATTGACTGTTTTCATTGCTCACTAAGTGTAAGCATAGATTCGAAATTTCGAAAATGCTCATCAGTGATCCAGTAAAACTTATTAATACGCTTCTTATACATACAACCACAAAATCGAAAAGAAATGGGCAGTTTTCCCCTACTTATAATGCCCGTTTTCATCAAAAAAGGAGGGATTACTTTTTATAATAGGAACTACATTCGATACACCTCGGAGGCTTACATGTAATTAGTGGTGGTAAACCTCATCCACGCGAACACGTGTGTTTTCCCAGGATTCTCCCAAGCCAACTCCACGCAATCGCTTTCACACGCGCCACGAGAATGATGTGTACAATCTGTGTAGCTGGTTTTGTAATCGATGTCAAATAAATAACCGTTAAATAGCGAGGTTGTGTACACATAAATAGATTTAAGCTAACCAGTAGGCCATATTGCCTACTGACTGTTCTAAGTAGGTAACCCTGTCTTCACCGCATGCGTCTTCGCCACTCTGTGTTGTGTACACAGCTAACCAGTAGGCCATATTGCCTACTGACTGTTCCAAGTAGGCAACCCTGTCTTCACCGCATGCGTCTTCGCCACCCTGTGTGTTGTGTACACAGCTAACCAGTAGGCCATATTGCCTACTGACTGTTCCAAGTAGGTAACCCTGTCTTCACCGCATGCGTCTTCGGCACTCTGTGCGTTGTGTATTCAATTTAACATGGGTTAAGCAAATTGACAGTATGTGTTTA
Source organism: Cyrtodaria siliqua (assembly GCA_037043455.1). Classification (NCBI taxonomy): domain Eukaryota; kingdom Metazoa; phylum Mollusca; class Bivalvia; order Adapedonta; family Hiatellidae; genus Cyrtodaria; species Cyrtodaria siliqua. The sequence goes on from JAWPHD010006829.1 coordinate 16,216, forward strand.
AATATTTCAAGAAAAATTACTTTGATGAAATTATTATCTAAATGTCAACCAAGATATTTTGAAGACATATATACTACCTATTTTGGACTATGGTTGCATTATTTGGGGAAGATGTACCAACTCAAACAAAGACCGAATAGTAAACTACAAAAGCGTGCAGCAAGGCCTATTTTAAAAGCTGACATTTTAACACCATCTGAGCAAATGTTTAAAGATTTATATAAAATCTTGAGTTATAAACAGTGCCACTTAAACTGAATATACTTCCAAAACGATCAGGTTATGATTAGGTATTACCATTTACAGTGCAATAGCTGAAGTATACATGTGCAATAATGTCACGCATATCACCAATATTCCTTTATAAATTTGTATCTTATGACATCATTATCTTAAAGTCATTAACAGTAGTTTTAATAGTGTATATTCTTAAACTCAATGTACTGATTATTTTAATATGTACCATCATTTTTTATCAAACTGGTAGTAATCATTAAGAATAGTAATCGGTTAAATAAACTTTGATCAAATTATCGCAAATACTAAATTTTTAGAAAAAATCATGACGTTTCTGGACATATTTTAGTCTTTTTTGTACCATTGTTTTAATCACGTTTGTATATACTGTAAATATATTCTGTTTTGTTTGCGGACCATATGTTAGACTGGCTACTAGCCAAATATGTAATCCTCTTGAAATAAAGATATTATTATTATTATTATTAATATGTAAAAAAAAAATCTCAATCAATTTAGAAATGTATTATCACCAAAATGCATGTGTCGCTGATATAGATCATTTATTAAGGTACGAGTTAAAATTTGTCTGACAAATAAAAACTGAAAACTTTGGCAGAAACAAGCATTCCTAATAATTATTTCAGAGAGCATGTTAATTACCATTCCGATCTCATGTCTTTTTTTTATAAAATAATGCAAACATAATAGTTCCGTGGTTTATATTAATTTTAGTTTTCGTTTATATCGTTTCATTCAGAAACTATTTGAAAACTTAATAATGAGAGCATCAATTGCATAAAAGTGAATCTTGGAACACACATCTATATAATTATACTGAAAGGAGAAAGAAACGCGACACGGGAATTTCCGCTATATATTGTATGTACAATATTGCTGCTGTTAATCGAATGGTACATGGCTACGTAAGAGCTTTCCTTTCGGAAAAAAATACTAAAACAACCCGTAACACAGCAAATAGTATTCCTGCAGAGCTTCATTATTGACCGAGTACGCGTTTGGCGCAAACTTAATCAATTTCTTGTTACAAGGTGTACTGTGATTAAAACGTCTACAACATCACAGTTGTGTCCTTTCTCTAACTGCAACTTCTTATTTTACAAAACATCTTGAAATTTCCTTGGAATATATATATGAAATTAAGTGTGCAGTATATACAATTCCCGTGTCGCGTTTCCTTTTCCTTTCAGTATATGTCAAACTGATAGCAATCATATCGTCCAGCTGTTTATTAAGTTTCAGCCTTATTCATTATATCAAGATGGATTTCATTTAAAGCCTCCGATGCAATCATGGTGTTTATGATAAAATTACGCATCAAACACTGCAGTATTGCGAGATTGCGCACTTAGGCGTAATTATACCATTGCGTTTGTGCTTCCGTGATGTATAATCAAATAGTGCCTAATAAAAACCGTTTCCCTGCCTTACTAGTGATACGAAATGTACACTTTTGATTGCTTTTTGTTATTATTACCTATAATTCATTCGAATGATATATTGGGAACATTTATTAGTGTTTGTTTGAGATATTTAATTATACTGACATAGACAGTAAAGTGAAAGTAGAAATCTGTGACGTGTCAAAATAGAACGTGACGTAATTCCACAGATTGGCGTTTTCTTACATGATACATGACCCCCTGTTTTTATTGCATTTTTATATTGGCGGATCGTTTGATTGATGTGTGTTTAAAAACTTTCAACGCAGAAAAATGCGCATCTTGACTTACATTCGTCCTATATAAAACGAAGAAGGAAAATCAATGGTGCAATGACACCTGTATCAAAGGTTCCTTCTGATAGTTGCACGCAAAACCGTGTCAGTGGCGTATTGGTACTGTAGAGCACCCGACACGCATGCGGGAGGTTGTGGATGTAATGCCCTTGATACATACACATCTGAAAGGACACACACAAGAATACTTATTGTCCAGTTTAATTAAAATACTGACAACAGTTTCATACATATGTCTCTATAATACTTTGGAATGCAACTTCGCGTCACAGTGGCAGCCATCTTGGAAAGTTGATGGACACGAAAAACACAGGGTGTTAAATTCTACTCGCCCGCGTGCCCAACACAACAATTTTGAGTGCAGGGCGAGACATTTGCTAGTCTTTTAATACAATTTTGTGTTTTTCAGCATTCAAAATAACAATACTGCAAATAAGGGCAAGTTGCTTTTTGGAAATTTTACACCCCTGAAACACAAACTTAATAGTTTAGTACCTCGCATAGATCTACCTGTATATCCATGTACCTAGCAATCAATTTTGAAAAAGAAGTATCAAAATCTATTTTCCCGCTCTTAAGAAGATTTGTTACAGTTTAGGGCCGTCTTGGGTGTCTCACTGACCTAATTTTAACAGGCCATCTTGGATGCAATATCTAAGATTTACCTACTTTTTTGAAAATCTTTAAAGCCATTGATCTAAGATCATCCATCATGTCTATGTGATGTTTCTTCAAAATAGGCTGTCTGTTTATGAGAAGTCGTTTACAAAAAAGTTACAGGACGGTCACAAAGTGGCCACAATAGCTCATTTGTAAGCTAAAAAAATGAATAAGTTAAAATTTATTTACAAACTTTATTCTTTTTGATTTTTTGTAAAACAGTTTTTTAAATAGTAACTTATTTTACAGGGATTTACGGCAATCTTGACTCTTTAAGAAAGAAAAGGTCTGCTAGTTTTTAATCTAAATGTTAATACTCATATTCAGTAATCGACTGAGACCGGATTTTTAAAAGTAAGGTTTGATTATATTGCTTAAACAATTCAAAACAAATTATTTGTTAAATTCCTTACAAATCAGTAAAATACATCAGAGCTTTAGCAAACCTATTGCGAAGCTAATGAAAAATATGTAAAAACAAATGCCTTTTTTAAAATTTCCACAATTCATAATTTTGATAAAGCATCATCAATAAAACTGACCAATCAGTGACCAGAAATAAGACCTACCTAATTCATTCTGGTAGGTGATAAACTCGGTCTTTATCCGTGATGTTCAACCAAGTTTACTGTTAAAATTAAGGTATCTACAGTGTGATTCTTTTAAAACCCTGCCTATTTCATGCACATTCATGCAAAACGATTCAACATATTTATATTTTAAAATCAAAATCTTGAAAATTATCATCTTTTTACTCTGCCAACATGTTTTGTTTTACTATAGAACCTAAGGATAAAAACAGAGTAATACAAATTTTATCACCTACTGAAAATAAAATAAAATCTCATCCTCTCTGTAATGCAAAATTATGAATTGATTATATTCAAAAATTTACATGCAGTGCTTAAAATTAAAGCTGAATATGAAGACCTAATTCGAGGTACTTATTTCAGTGTTTAACAATAAATGCTTCAAGATTGTAGTGAATCCCTTTAAATTATATTTGCAATAGAACGCCATTTAAAATCAATTACTTTTTATCACAGACCTAAGCAGATCTAATAACAAACAGATAGGTAACTGTGAAATCGAAATTGATCAAAACTTCTGTTGGCACAGTGCTCAGACTTCAGGAACTACTACCTGACTTTAAACACAAATAGCATAAAGAGATGTATACCTACACAGTTCATTATGTCAAAACCAACCACAATTTTATTTTTCTTATGGTCCTTCGAAATGTGGATGATGTGATAAAAATGGCTTATTTTATTTAGAATGGATGTCTCGTCTGCTCTCGCTGGATAAATGGACTATCCTTTGGACCAATTTATTTCACATAAAAAAAACTTTGAGTAAAATTGAACCAATCTTTTCGGATATAAAGGGCACAATTTCTGCCAGATAAGTATTCTTTCTGATACTATGTTCACATCAATAATGTTGAATTACTGTCATGTACTATATGGTTGATATTGCTCACGCCTAACATATGCATTTGGTTGAAAATTTCACTTCACAACATCCCATCCATTTTGGAACTCTGTTTTTGTTGTTTGTTTACGGATGGCGAACCAATAAGCCTTAAACAGTTCAGATCTTCCGGGCTAAAGATAATTTTACCTTCAATCAGATTCAAGATGAACGAGTAAAAGAAATACATTCATTCAGAGTTAAACGTTTATTTTTAAATAGTTTATGTTTTCAATGGATGTGAATTGATTAACAAATTTCAAAAGAAACAACCATTCTGATTAACTTCAGTTAAGTTAAAATAAGGAAACACTTTATGACCTTTTATAATGGACACAAAACAGTATTCATAATTCAAATATCGAATTGAATTGAATTGGGTTTTAAGGCGCACCAACACATGAAAAGGTTATATGGCGCATAACAGGCATGAACATGACAGGCTCATCTTCCATGTACATCGAGATAAAATATGGAAAATGGGCCTAGAACCTTCTCACCCTGAACTGCAGAGTTGCTGCAAATTCTATCGTAGAAACTCCATTTACGCTGGAGACAAGTTTATTGTTTTTCTGCCACTGCTCTTTTGATGCGAACGAGATAGCATCTGAAACAATGTACGGATCATGATGAAGACCTTTAATGAACATGAACAAAAAATGATAAAATGAACATGAATTTGGGGGGATTTTATCCCTCTGCCTACCCCTCCAAAGGGATCTGCAGTGGCCCTATTATTTGCCCCGTGACCAAACGTAAAAGTAAATAGAGTATTTGTACAAGTAACCTATCGCTTTTTATAAAATGCCTTATTTTAGTATAATGCAATTTTGCTTTTCATTATTATAAATATTTTGGAATCAGTATGTATTCTCATCAAAATCACGTATGAATGAGAGAGGAGTTTGACAGACAATAGAAGCACCAACAGTGGTGCGAATGCTGGACTGCGAATTCCATATGTTACTGGTAACTGAAAAACCTAAGTAATAAGGGGGATAATTCAGGTAAAATACATGACAGAGTTATGGTTCTTGTCATATAACATTGTGTAATGATAATAAACGTGTGCCAAGTTTCGAAGCTTTCCAAGAAACCGTTTTTGAGAAATGAGGAAAAACAAAGACTTTAACCAAAACGTCAAAACATGGACGGACGGACGGACGTAGGTACATACCCACTATTGATACCCTAAGTGGTCTTTTGGCTCAGGTGGATGTTTCTTAAGTGGTCTGTAACCTTAAGCGGTCACTGCATTTGTCCATCCCCTGCGCAAGTGGTTTTTCCTGTGTCCTATACAGCCTTAGGAGGTACATGTACCAACATACTTGGACAACTTGGACTGTCCAACCTAAAGTGGTCAAAAGTAACATGTAAACTCCCCCACTACAACCCATAAACTATGTCATTTTTGAGTGGTTACCATTTAATCAAAATGAAACACCGAACCGACATAAAATACCAGTTAAGCTATTGAACGAAAGCACAGACAGAAGGACGGACGGACAAACGTAAATCGATAAAGCCTGGATTTGTTATGCAATATAGCTAAAAATGTGATATTTATACTCAAGTTAACTGGTTTAGATAAGACGTTTCCTATCTGTTTATTACAAGATCTGTGTTTTTATCTAACTAATGGCGAGTCAAATGCATGAACTAAATTTTGTATTTCCATCAATTATCTTATGAAAAACAAATATAACTAAATATAAAATTAATAAGAATTCCGCAGAATTAACGTTTACACGGTGCTTTGATACACATGCAAGATGTCTAGATGGGTGTAACTCTTGCTGAGTTACATCATCAACATGCGGTTAATCGCCTGCATGTTATTAAAGGGAAACCGAACTACCAAACTGATTTAAAGGGACAAACAGCAATTTTGAAGTGTTTATCAAGCACTGAATTATTGTCTCAATTTATTTATCCAGTATCATTTTGACTTTAAACCTGCCTGCATATATTTCAATAAAAAAATTAAGGTTTCAGTTTTTCATCTTATTCTACAATTTATTTTAACAAGAAATGTTTGTAAAACATATATGCCCCCCTTGAACAACCATGACAGAAACATTACTGCCAAGTTGTGAGTGCTAGCTGTTTTTGAGTTATGGAAGCCAAGCAATTTTTAGTGAGTCTTCACATATACATAGTGTCAGTGTGTGTGTTTGTGTGTAGTTCTAAGGTTTATAGTCCCTCCACCAACAAGCTCAATCATAGTGTATCATTGGCAGTTATCCTTATACATGTATATATGTAGGTATTTCACATGGGTTGCTTAATTTGCATATTCTTCATCAAAATAATGTATCCCATATGTCAAAATTATTCAATAGTTGGAGTTTAAAGAGTGAAAATAAATCATAAATGTATTTTTTTTAATTAGAATCAAATTTAATCTTAATATTCATTCAATAAAAAATAATTTTAAATTAATATGGTCTTTAGGTTTAAATATAGAAACATCACAACATACTTGTATATTAAAAACAATAGGCCCAAGAGGGCCTGTATCGTTCTACTGGATACACCCGACCCGGGGTGGGGTCCAAATTTAACCCCAGATTCACCATTTGAACAAACTTGGTAGAGGATCCAAAAGCTGATATTAAATAAAATTAAACCTTTATCTCTTGTAGTTCTGAAATTCTTCCCTATAACTCTATGTAAAACTGAAATTTAAACAAACAAAAAAATAAAAAATAAAAATTAAATAAAATAAATAAATAAATAAATTTCAAAAAAAACAAAAACAATTTAAAATAAAAATAAAAAAAGATTTAAAAAATTGAACCCATAAGCCAAAATAGTTTTAAAAAATAACAAGCAATTTTTAGTGATTTTTTTTTACAAGTTTTGTTACTATGGCAACCACATTTCTTATGTGAATCTACCTAAAAGGGGAGATGTATAACTACACGATGAGACATTCTTGCCAAGTTTGGCATTTGTAGTGCCAGCTGTTCTTGAGTATCACGAAGACAAGCGATTTTTAGTGATTTTATACAAGTTTTGTTACAATGCCAACCACATTTCTTATGCGAATCTACCCAAAAAGGGAGGTGCACAACTACACCATGACACAAACATTTCTGCCGAGTTTTGGGTTTGTAGTGCCAGTTGTTCTCGAGTTATCGCGAAGACAAGCGATTTTTAGTGATTTTTTACAACTTTTGTTACCATGCCAACCACATTTCCTATGCGAATCTTCCCAAAAGGGGAATAACAAGAAATTTTAAGTGATTTTTTTTTACAAATTTGTTACTATGCCAACCACATTTCTTATGAGAATCTACCTAAAAGGGGAGATGTATAACTACACGATGAGACATTCTTGCCAAGTTTGGCATTTGTAGTTCCAGCTGTTCTTGAGTATCACGAAGACAAGCGATTTTTAGTGATTTTATACAAGTTTTGTTACCATGCCTACCACATTTCTTATGCGAATCTACCCAAAAGGGGAGGTGCACAACTACACCATGACACAAACATTTATGCCGAGTTTCGAGTTTGTAGTTCAAGCTGTTTTTGAGTTAGCACGAAGACAGGCGATTTTCAGTGTTTTTTTACATGTTTTGTTACCATGCCAACCACATTTCTTATGCGAATCTACCCAAAAGGGGAGGTGCACAGCTACACCATGACACAAACATTCCTACCAAGTTTCGAGTTTGTAGTGCCAGCCGTTCTTGAGTTATCACAAAGACAAAGTGGACCGACCGACCGACATTTTTTTAATATGTTTTGTTACCCTGGCAACCACATTTCTTAAGCGAATCTACCCAAAAGGGGAGGTGCACAACTAGACCATGACACAAACATTCCTGGCAAGTTTCGAGTTTGTAGTGCCAGCTGTTCTTGAGTTCTCGCAAAGACAAGAAGATTATGGACCGACCGACAGCCTGTGCAAAGCCATATGCACCCCCTTCGGGTAGGGGGGCATATATATATTATTGGTGCAATATAATCAACAGTCCGGCATTAATATGCAAAAACAATTTACTTTATACTTTAATCTTGATTAATATTAATGAATGAACAAATACAAGTTATGTATAAAAACAGAATGTCGTGAGTTTAAAAAAAATGAAGATTGCCGTGTGCCCCTTTAAATGCAAACACGAAATGTAGAACAAGTCAAATTTGCACATCTATTTTTGGAAATATTCAAAAACGTGTACTACTATATAAATGACAAATATAGCAAAACAGGTTTTAAAAAATACAAAATGTATGCATAATTAAAGTAATGATATACCTTTGAATGAACATTTTCTTCACTAACAGTCCGAGTTCCTCAAAGTCAAAAGAGAGCAAAAAATTTAAAATGCATAGAGCTGAATGGGAAAACACAAACTAACTGTCATCTTGTGGTTTTCTGGAGTTTTTCCTGAATGTTAAACTTAACTTCTTCTCAAACATAAAGTTATGATGTTTTAACACATTTATGACGACAACGTAATATTCGTAATGAGGCTGATAATGAAAATTTGAGTTAAGTAAAATGGTACTACCAAAGACTTACGGTAACTTAAAAAAATAAATAAAAAAAGAGTCTCTAGTGCATACATTTTCTGAGAATGCGACCTAAGCGCATAACTTCATATATGTTCATGGGGCCTTCGCCACTGCCGTCATTTCCGGAAAAGCAACACATGTCTCGTTTTATCTTAGAAAATAACGAGACAAAATTGTATAAACCTACACATTTATATTAAACAAGTGAGGCACCAACAGTGGCGCGGACGCCGGATTGGGAATTCAACATTTAACTGAAATATCAAATTAAAAAGGGGAATAATTCAGGTAAAATATATGACAGTTATATATGAGTTATGGTTCTTGTCATATAACATTATGTAATGATAATGAATATGGGTGCCAAGTTTCGGAGCTTTCTGGGAATTCGTTTTTGAGAAATGAAGAAAATCAAAAAGATTAACCAAGACTTTAATCAAAACGTCAGACGGAAATGCCCAAACTAAGGCCTAAAAAAAATATATGTGTGTTTCCGGTTTCCCGACCGACCCTACTTTTTCACCGCCGACCCTAAATATTTTTAGCGAGATGAAAAAAAATAAAAAAATAAAAAATAAAAAATAAAAAAATATTACAATCAAACAAATGTTTTTATTCAAATGATAATTTTATAAGCCAGAGTTGTTAAGCATCTAATCTGGATCCAAACTGTTTGCAAAGGTTATCAAGAAGTTGCCTTAGTACAAAAATGGCATAATATATGCGAACAATATATATAAAAAATATATCTAAAAAACAAACTTTTTCCTACCTACCTACCCTAACTTTTTGACAGGGTGAAACCAGAAACACACATATTTTTTTTTTAGGCCTAATTACTATAAGCCTGGATTTTCTACGCAATCTGGCTAATCAACGAAGACAATGACTCAAAGTTTATTGAAAACAACGAAACAACAGAACATCAATTATATAATTGTTTATGGTTATAAAATAATTTCTATCACAGTCACTCACAATTAGGGAACACAATTAATATATACCTAAAATTAGAACGCTTATCTCGACATTAAAAGCACAGGTATATGTGTTGGGACGTGGATTTATACATACAAAACTGGTATAACAGTGTTTTCAAAAGAAATTAATAACTTAATTGAATTGGGGTTTTAAGGTGCACCAACACAGGAAAAGGTTATATGGCACCTAACAGGCATGAACATGCCAGGCTCATCTTCCATGTACATCGAGATAAAATATGAAAAATGGGCCTAGAACCTTCTCACCCTGAACTGCAGAGTTGCTGCAAATTCTATCGTAGAAACTCCATTTACGCTGGAGCCACGTTTATTGTTTTTCTGCCACTGCTCTTTTGATGCGAGCGAGATAGCACCTGAAACAATGCATGGATCATGATGAAGACCTTTAATGAACATGAACAAAAAATGATAAAATGAACATGAATTTGGGGGGATTCTACCCCTCTGCCTACCCCTCCAAAGGGATCTGCAGTGGCTCTATTCTTTGCCCCATGACCAAACAGGGGCACCCGGGAACCACACGGGGCAAAATTAATAATGACTTTAAATAATAAATCCTTGTTTTGAAATGATAACAAACAAAACAAAAAAAACCTACTATACAGTACTCTAGGAAATTTTGAAGAAAAATTGAAATATGTTTGTTTTTAACATGTATAAAGATCTGTTTTCAACAAACAGTAAGTTTAGTTGTTGTTTTTTTTATAGTTTTTGTTTAAGGTCGTTCCCAACCCAGATAGCCGCCTGTGACTAAAAGTAACCGATCTGACACATAAAATTATGCTTTTAAAACAGTAAGGGCGATCACCCTTTGAGATGACTATAATTATATTCTATATGGCTCGACGAGTATGGATATTACATGATCTTTTTCAACTAGCCCTATTTCCTAGACATGTATATACAATATACAATTAATTGGCTTATAAGTATTGGTACAAAATAAAAGTAATACTGCATGTTAATACACAACCTTTTCAGTACTGGCATAAAAATTGTTATTTATATGATAAAAAATATTTTAAATATTACATAGATACAATTACTAGTAGTAGCAGTAGCAGTAGCAGTAGCAGTAGCAGTAGTAGTAGTAGTAGTAGCAGTAGCAGTAGCAGTAGCAGCAGCAGCAGCAGTAGAAGGGTATCCAAGGTGAGGATCCCTCTCTGCCCCTAGAACATCACTAAATGGCGAGATTAAAACGTTAATGGTGATCCAGCTTCTTCTGAGATAAAAACAGGGTTCTTCATAATGTTATTAAGTTGAAAAGGAACTCAAAAACAAACAATGCAATTTCTACCACTCATAGAACATTACTGCTCTTAAAAGGAATTGAATTGTGTTTTAAGGCGCACCAACACATGAAAGGTTATGTGGCGCCTAACAGGCATGAACATGCCAGGCTCATCCTCCATGTACATCGAGATAAAATATGGAAAATTGGCCTAGAACCTTCTCACCATGAACTGCAGAGTTGCTGCAAATTCTATCGTAGAAACTCCATTTACGCTTAGGAGCCACGTTTATTGTTTTTCTGCCACTGCTCTTTTGATGTGAGCGAGATGGCACCTGAAACAATGCAGGGATCATGATGAAGACCTTTGAACATGAACAAAAAATTATAAAATGTAGTGGCAGTAGAAGTAGAAGTAGCAGCAGCAGCAGTAGCAGCAGTAGCAGCAGTAGCAGGGTTCTTCATAATGTTACTACGTTAAAAAGGAACACAAAAACAAACAATGCAATTTCTACCACCCATAGAACATTACTGCTCTTAAAAGGAACCTAACTTTTAAAATATTTACACAAAATATTAATGTAAATTAGCATCAGGTAAAACAATTATAAATTTTATTCATATACCATCTCTCGGGTCTACTTTATAATTAGAAACTGCAAATAAACCAAAAATAACCCGAAAAAACACCTAAATTGGTATTTAACGAGAAGTCCCCACTGGATTCCATAAATACACCACACGTACGGGAAAAATGTATCCCCATATTTGATTTCCATTAATTTTTTACTGTTGCAGGTAATCATGCAATTATCCGACTGCACGAGATAATAATTTAACATTGATTACCTATCTATACCCCAGTGTGTGAAAATAGTCTGCAGTATGTCTGCTAAAAAGATAATTCTATTTATTATATACCTTATACCGATCAATAAAACTATATACCTAGTACCTTCATTTTCCTAAAATGAAATACAACAAGAGGTCAATGACCTTGAAGCTCTACTGATTGATTTTGATTTCAGGAAGTAGTCGCTACAGACTTGTTTTTTGAAAATCTATTTTTAACCGTTGCGGCCATCTTGAATTTCCGGCCGACCTGAAATTTTGCTAAGATCAATAAGACATTAAGAGCAACATTCCTGTGAAGTTTCATGAAAATCCGTCAGGTAGTTTCAAAGAAGTAGTCGCTACAAGTTTTCATTATATAACTCTATGTAAACAAAGCAGCCACGTTAAAGGTCAAATCAAAACGATTTTCGACAAGGACCAACATCATGTCATACTGATCATTTTAGAAAAAGTCCCATATCAATATCTCTTATTGTTTTGAAGAAGTAGTCGCTACAAACTTATTTATTTTAAATCTATTTTTAGCTGTGGCGGCCATCTTGAATTTCCGGCCGACCTGAAATTTTTCTAGGATCAACTAGACATCAAGAGCAACATTCCTGTGAAGTTTCATGAACATCCGTCAAGTAGTTTCAGAGGAGTAGTCGCTACAAGTTTTTACTATATATAACTCTATGTAACCAAAGATGGCCACTGGCAGCCATGTTTAACGTCGAATCAAAATAATTTTCCACAAGGATCTACATCATGTCATGCTGATCATTTTAGAAAAAGTCCCATATCAATATCACTTATAGTTTTCAAGAAGTAGTCGCTACAAACTTATTTTTTAAAAATCTATTTTTAGCTGTGACGGCCATCTTGAATTTCCGGCCGACCTGAAATTTTGATAGGATCAATTAGACATCAAGAGCAACATTCCTGTAAAGTTTCATGACAATCCGCCAAGTAGTTTCAGAGGAGTAGTCGCTACAAGTTTTTACTATATAACTCTATGTAAACAAAGATGGCCGCTGGCAGCCATGTTTAACGTTGTATCAAAACGATTTTTGACTAGGATCAACATCATGTAATGCTGATCATTTTAGAAAAAGTCCCATATCAATATCACTTATAGTTTTCAAGAAGTAGTCGCTACAAACTTATTTTTTAAAAATCTATTTTTAGCTGTGACGGCCATCTTGAATTTCCGGCCGACCTGAAATTTTTCTAGGATCAATCAGACATCAAGAGCAACATTCCTGTAAAGTTTCATGAATATCCGCCAAGTAGTTTCAGAGAAGTAGTCGCTACAAGTTTTTACTATATAACTCTATGTAAACAAAGATGGCCACTGGCAGCCATGTTTAACGTTGAATCAAAACGATTTTTGACTAGGATCAACATCATGTCATGCTGATCATTTTAGAAAAAGTCCCATATCAATATCACTTATAGTTTTCAAGAAGAAGTCGCTACAAACTTGTATTTTAAAACTCTATTTTTAGCTTTGGCGGCCATCTTGGATTTCACATCAACATGAATTTTTGCTAGGATCAACTAGACTTTATGGGCAACATTTCTGTAAAGTTTCATGAATATCCATCCAGTAGTTTCAGCTGTGAAGTCGCTACAAGTTTTTACTATATAACTCTATGTAAACAAAGATGGCCGCTGGCAGCCATGTTTAACGTTGAATCAAAACGATTTTTGACTAGGATCAACATCATGTCATGCTGATCATTTTAGAAAAAGTCCCATATCAATATCACTTATAGTTTTCAAGAAGAAGTCGCTACAAACTTGTATTTTAAAACTCTATTTTTAGCTTTGGCGGCCATCTTGGATTTCACATCAACATGAATTTTTGCTAGGATCAACTAGACTTTATGGGCAACATTTCTGTAAAGTTTCATGAATATCCATCCAGTAGTTTCAGCTGTGAAGTCGCTACAAGTTTTTACTATATAACTCTATGTAAACAAAGATGGCCGCTGGCAGCCATGTTTAACGTTGAATCAAAACGATTTTTGACTAGGATCAACATCATGTCATGCTGATCATTTTAGAAAAAGTCCCATATCAATATCACTTATAGTTTTCAAGAAGAAGTCGCTACAAACTTGTATTTTAAAACTCTATTTTTAGCTTTGGCGGCCATCTTGGATTTCACATCAACATGAATTTTTGCTAGGATCAACTAGACTTTATGGGCAACATTTCTGTAAAGTTTCATGAATATCCATCCAGTAGTTTCAGCTGTGAAGTCGCTACAAGTTTTTACTATATAACTCTATGTAAACAAAGATGGCCGCTGGCAGCCATGTTTAACGTTGAATCAAAACGATTTTTGACTAGGATCAACATCATGTCATGCTGATCATTTTAGAAAAAGTCCCATATCAATATCACTTATAGTTTTCAAGAAGAAGTCGCTACAAACTTGTATTTTAAAACTCTATTTTTAGCTTTGGCGGCCATCTTGGATTTCACATCAACATGAATTTTTGCTAGGATCAACTAGACTTTATGGGCAACATTTCTGTAAAGTTTCATGAATATCCATCCAGTAGTTTCAGCTGTGAAGTCGCTACAAATAAAAGTTTACGGACAGACAGACGGACGACGGACTCCGCACCACGGCATAAGCTCTGCTGATCTCTGATCAGTAGAGCTAAAAATCTATTTTTAGCTGTGACGGCCATCTTGAATTTCCGGCCGACCTGAAATTTTTCTAGGATCAATTAGACATCAAGAGCAACATTCCTGTAAAGTTTTATGACAATCCGCCAAGTAGTTTCAGAGAAGTAGTCGCTACAAGTTTTTACTATATAACTCTATGTAAACAAAGATGGCCGCTGGCAGCCATGTTTAACGTTGAATCAAAACGATTTTTGACTAGGATCAACATCATGTCATGCTGATCATTTTAGAAAAAGTCCCATATCAATATCACTTATAGTTTTCAAGAAGAAGTCGCTACAAACTTGTATTTTAAAACTCTATTTTTAGCTTTGGCGGCCATCTTGGATTTCACATCAACATGAATTTTTGCTAGGATCAACTAGACTTTATGGGCAACATTTCTGTAAAGTTTCATGAATATCCATCCAGTAGTTTCAGCTGTGAAGTCGCTACAAATAAAAGTTTACGGACATTTACTATATAACTCTATGTAAACAAAGATGGCCGCTGGCAGCCATGTTTAACGTTGAATCAAAACGATTTTTGACTAGGATCAACATCATGTCATGCTGATCATTTTAGAAAAAGTCCCATATCAATATCACTTATAGTTTTCAAGAAGAAGTCGCTACAAACTTGTATTTTAAAACTCTATTTTTAGCTTTGGCGGCCATCTTGGATTTCACATCAACATGAATTTTTGCTAGGATCAACTAGACTTTATGGGCAACATTTCTGTAAAGTTTCATGAATATCCATCCAGTAGTTTCAGCTGTGAAGTCGCTACAAATAAAAGTTTACGGACAGACAGACGGACAGACGGACAGACGGACGGACGGACGACGGACGCCGCACCACGGCATAAGCTCTGCTGATCTCTGATCAGTAGAGCTAAAAACCTATATCACCTCTAGAGGTTTTCTGAATCCATTTCACTATTCTACTAAAAATAGATCTGGAATACTGATCATTCTCGCCAAGTTTCGTTGAAATTCGGTCAGTGGTTCAGGAGAATAGGTCCTGACAAAGTTTGTGTAATAAAACCTTTAAAGGGCCGTAACTCTGCCATCAACTGGAACACGGTGAATATATGCAGTACTAGGCCTGGTACTGATCATCCCTAAAAAGTTTCATCGACATTCGGCCAGGGGTTCGGGAGAACTAGTCCAGACAAAGTTTGTGTATTAAAACGGTTAAAGGGCCATAACTCTGTCAAAATCATTCAACCGGAACATGGTTAAGATATGTATAACTAGGCTTGGTACTGATCATCCCTACAAAGTTTCGCTGAAATCCAGCCAAATGAAGGCCCCATCGTCTTAATGAGGCAAAACACAGCATGTTTTTAAGGGTCATAACTCCGGTGTTACTAATCCGATTTTTTTGATTTTCAAACTTGTCCAATCTTTCATTAATAGTAACAATCTGGTAAATTTTTGGTTAACTGAATTGAATTGAGGTTTTAAGGCGCACCAACACATGAAAGGTTATATGGCGCCTAAAAGGAATGAACATGCCAGGCTCATCCTCCATGTACATCAAGATAAAATATGGAGAACGGGCCTAGAACCGTCTCAACCTGAACTGCAGAGTTGCTGCAAATTCTATTGTAAGATCGGGTGAAAAATGAAGGCCCTATCATATTACCAAGGCAAAATATAGCTATTTTAACTAAATCAAGGGCCATAACTCAGATGTTACTAGTCCAAACTAGTTTTCAAACTCATCCAACCTTTCATTGATATCAACAATCTGGTAAAGTTTGAAAAAATCAGTTGAACAAGAAATGTCACTGTAAGTGATAAATGCCCTCGAAATGGTTTTGACCTTTGTCCTCTAAGTGTGACATTGACCTTGGAGCCACGGAGCTGGATTTTGCGCGTGACACGTCATCTTGTTGTGGTGAGCACTTGTGCCAAGTTATTTGAAAATCCGTTAATGAATGTCGAAGTTTAAAATTAACCGGACACAAAAGCACTTCTTTTTGACCTTTGACCTCATAGTGTGACCTTGACCTTGGATCCACGGACCTGGAATTTGTGTGCGACATGTCGTCTTGTTGTGGTGAGCACTTGTGCCAAGTTATTTGAAAATCTGTACAGAAATGCCACGAGTTATTGACCGGACAGGATTGTACGGACTGACGGATGGATGGTGTGACTACTATATCCGTCCTTCGGGGGCATCAAAATGAAGGCCCTATTGTGTCAACGAGGCCAGATTATAGCATATTTCATAAAATCAAGGGCCATAACTCAGGTGTAAATTGTCCGATCTGGCTGGTTTTCGAACTTGTGCAAGCTTTCATTGATATCAACAATCTGGAAGAGTTTGGTAAAGATCGGGTGAAAAATGAAGGCCCTAGCTATTGTGTTGAGACAAAATATAGCAATTTTAACTAAATCATGTTACTGGTCCAAACTGGCTGGTTTTCGTCCAAGCTTTCATTGATATCATAAATATGGTAAAGTTTAAAAAAGATTGAATGAACAAGAAGTCAATGACCTTGAAGCTCTACTGATAGATTTTGATAGCTAGGTCAGCATTCCCGTGAAGTTTCATAAAATCTGTCAAGTAGTTTCAGAGGAGTAGTCGCTACAAGTTGAAGTTTTTACTGTTTAACTCTAGGTAAACAAAGATGGCCACTGGCATCCATGTTTAATGTCAAATCAAAATAATTTTCGACAAGGATCAACATCTTGTCATGCTGATCATTTCAGAAAAAGTCCCATATCAATATCACTTCCAGTTTTCAAGAAGTAGTCGCTACAAACTTGTTTTTAAAAATCAATGTTTAGCCGTGGTGGCCATCATGAATTTCCGGCCGACCTGAAATTGTGCTAGGATCAACTAGAAATCAAGAGCAACATTCCTGTGAAGTTTCATGAACATCCGTCAAGTAGTTTCAGAGGAGTAGTCGCTACAAGTTTTTACTATATAACTCTATATAAACAAAGATGGCCACTGGCAGCCATGTTTAACGTCGAATCAAAATAATGTTCAACTCGGATCAACATCATGTCATGCTGATCATTTTAGAAAAAGTCCCATATCAATATCACTTACAGTTTTCAAGAAGTAGTCGCTACAAACTTATTTTTTAAAAATCTATTGTTAGCTGTGGCGGCCATCTTGAATTTCTGGCCGATCTGAAATTTTGCTAAGATCAATAAGACATCAAGAGCAACATTCCTGTAAAGTTTCATGAAAATCCGCCAAGTAGTTTCAGAGGAGTAGTCGCTACAAGTTTTTACTATATAACTCTTTGTAAACAAAGATGGCTGCTGGCAGCCATGTTTAACGTCGAATCAAAACGATTTTTAACAAGGACCAACAACATGTCATGCTGATCATTTTAGAAAAAGTCCCATATCAATATCACTTACAGTTTTCAAGAAGTAGTCGCTACGAACTTGTATTTTAAAACTCTATTGTAGCTTTGGTGGCCATCTTGGATTTCACATCAACATGAATCTTGAATATCCATCCAGTAGTTTCAGAGGAGTAGTCGCTACAAATAAAAGTTTACGGACAGACAGACGGACGGACAGACGGACGACAGACACCGCACCAGGGCATAAGCTCTGCTGATCTCTGATCAGTCAAGCTAAAAATGAAGGCCCTATCGTGTTAACGAGGCCAAATTATAGCATATTTCAGAAATTCAAGGGCTATAACTCCGACGTAAATAGTCAGATCTGGCTGGTTTTTGAAATCTTTCAGGCTTTCATTGATATCAACAACCTGGTAAAGTTTAAAAAAGATCGGATGAAAAATGAAGGCTCTATCCTGTTAACGAGACAAAAGTTAACAGATCTGATGGACGACGGACGGTCGGAAGACGGACAACTCGCCATCCCATAAGCTCTGCTGGCTAATTGCATTTCTGAAAAAGAGGTTAATTTCCACTACAATATGTTTTAATAACTACTTTTCTATTAATTCATTTAGTCGAACTTCTATCATTATAATGCATCTTTATTGAAGTTTAAATTATCTTTTACTTTATTCAAAGTTCATTATAATGCATCTTTGTTGAAGTTTAAATTATCTTTCACTTTGTTCAAAGTTCATTATAATGCATCTTTGTTGAAGTTTAAATTATCTTTCACTTTGTTCAAAGTTCATTATAATGCATCTTTGTTGAAGTTTAAATTATCTTTCACTTTGTTCAAAGTTCATTATAATGCATCTTTGTTGAAGTTTAAATTATCTTTCACTTTGTTCAAAGTTCATTATAATGCATCTTTTTTGAAGTTTAAATTATCTTTCACTTTGTTCAAAGTTCAATATAATGCATCTTTGTTGAAGTTTAAATTATCTTTCACTTTGTTCAAAGTTCATTATAATGCATCTTTGTTGAAGTCTAAATTATCTTTCACTTTGTTCAAAGTTCATTATAATGCATCTTTAATGAAGTTTAAATTATCTTTCACTTTGTTCAAAGCTCACCAAGACAATATACAGTAAATAATATACAGGTAGGTGCAAATTTTATTTTCAAAAAATAATTGCATTTCTGTAAAGAGGTTAATTATATAGTGTATTTTAATACCTACTCTTCTAATTTATTCAGTCAAACTTTAATATTATAACACGTCTTTACTGAACCTTAAACTATCTTTAAACTTATTAGAAAAGTTCACCGAGATATACAGTTATAGAATCAGCTAGTTGCTTTTCCATGATTAAGATGATTTAATTATTTTCAATCATAAAACAACCATAATGCACACCATGCATTGTTAACACAAGTGCAATATTCATTATTGTTATCCAAAGACGAAAGTTACAATTTAATTTGAGGATAAGATTTAACAACCTTTTTTTAATAATAATAACAGGAGGGGCAGTCAAAATGTTTGAGGACAAATGGGGAGCTGTATTGCATAAGTAAGTAAAGTTACGGTGCGTGCATTTTCCTCATTACATATAGAACAGTCTATCAAATAATTTCAGAATTATTCTATATTTAGAATTTTATGATTCTTGGTTTCAAGAAACTCATTCCTCAATGGGAGATACAAACAGTCTTAATCTGTTTCTCACGGCAATTTAAATGCTCAGTCAGGTCTCAGAACACACTGAGTTGCATCATAATGGCATGACGTGATGTCATAATACCAGGATGTGATGTTATAATACCAAAAAGTGATGTCATGATAGGAACAACCAAATAAAGATATGAATGAAGCATTCTGATTGGTTCAGAGATAAAGTTGGACCAATGAAACCAGTTATTTTAAAACTCATTGCATTCTCAGAACTCATTGACGTTTTATTCGACATTGAGTAATGAGGTTCTTGAAATGCAGTCCATTTGTTCGCAGAAACACAAAATTCTAATAATAAAATAATTCTAAAATAATTTAATAGAGTGTTAATTGATGTGCTTTATCGAAGCCGAGTCTGAGTCTGCTGCGAGTGTGTGTGTATTTCTAAGGTTTATAGTTGCAGTCTCACCCACTCCCCTACCCCGATATGAAATAATACTATTATGTATACCATAAAATCCCACCTGAATGTGTTGAGTTTTCCAGAGCAAACATTTTTAAAAACAATAATGCAACATGATGGAATATGAGACACAATTAAGTGCATTTGCTTTCACCTTTCATACAAAACTGAAGCACAATATGATGGATTCAGTAGACGCCTATAATTATTCCAGATTACCTTCAATACCTTTAACCCATACTTCATCCGTATCACCTCCAGTCCCTTTAACCCATAATTCTTCAATATCGCCTCCTGTCCCTTTAACCCATAATTCTTCAATATCGCCTCCAGTCCCTTTAACCCAAAATTCTTCCAGATTGCCTCCAGTCCATTTAACCCATAATTCTTCAATAGCGCCTCCAGTCCCTTTAACCCATAATTCTTCAATATTGCCTGCAGTCCCTTTAACCCATAATTCTTCAATATCGCCTCCAGTCCCTTTAACCCAAAATTCTTCCAGATTGCCTCCAGTCCTTTTAACCCATAATTCTTCAATAGCGCCTCCAGTCCCTTTAACCCATAATTCTTCAATATTGCCTGCAGTCCCTTTAACCCATAATTCTTCAATATCGCCTCCAGTCCCTTTAACCCAAAATTCTTCCAGATTGCCTCCAGTCCTTTTAACCCATAATTCTTCAATAGCGCCTCCAGTCCCTTTAACCCATAATTCTTCAATATTGCCTGCAGTCCCTTTAACCCATAATTCTTCAATATCGCCTCCAGTCCCTTTAACCCAAAATTCTTCCAGATTGCCTCCAGTCCTTTTAACCCATAATACTTCAATAGCGCCTCCAGTCCCTTTAACCCATAATTCTTCCGTCTCACCCCCATAATTATTCCAGATTGCCTTTAGTCCCTTTAACCCAAAATTCTTTCATCTCACCTCCAGTCCCTTTAACCCATAATTTTACCATATTGCCTCTAGTCTCTTTAACCCATAATGTTACCAGATTGCCTCTAGTCCCTTTAACTCATGATTCTTCCAGATCTTCTCTAGTCCCTTTAACCCATAATTCTTCAATATTGCCTCCAGTCCCTTTAAGCTTTATAAATCTTTATAAAAGTAATGCATCGCTACATTAAAACATGTCACCAACTTTATTAGATGATTTGCAACCACCTGCAGGCTTGCTAATAAGAGATTTATCAGAATCTCTCTACATAAAGAAACACACTTCATTCACATGGTAACTAGTGATCACCCGCTGGCAAACTATTCAACAACATATCTGTACATAAAATCACTTTATTAGACGCAAATTTATGTTCTCCCACAGGCAAAAATAATTAAATTGATTAAGCAGAATTTCTCCCAATAAAAAATTCACACTTTATTAGATACCAACTTGTGCTCCCCTGCCGTCTGAGATTGTATGAGATTTGAGATCCTATCTAGCGTATGCACGGGTTTTCGTGCACTAATCCATCGAATTTCATTTAAGATAACTTATCTTTCTCTAGGCTGTGCTGTTCATTTGAGCTATGCCCAAAATAATCCAGAACATAATTATATGCACTTACAATCACTTGTGATTCACCTACAAAAACTAGGATATATTTTGTAACGGTTAAAGGGACACATGGCAATCTTGATTTTTCAAAAACTAGCGGCATCCCGTTAGTTTTTCTACATAAATTGCATTTGTTCAATCATTAATGTTAATTATAGGAATTGTATTAAGCCATTTGTTTTTGAATATTATTAATATTAAAACTTATAGTATAAACATGATAAATAAGACGAAACAGTGAATACTTAAAATTTGATTTATTTAAATGTAACCAGGGTAATAGTAAAAATGATACTGGATATATAAATCGAGACACCCATTTCAAATAGTTCAAGATTGCCGTATGTCCCTTTAAAGGGACACATGGCAGTGTTGAGTTTTGTATTAAGCATTAAAGAAACTAACCCACCAAATAACGGAAAAAACACGCACTACAAAGACATTTATCACAACTCTATCCAGGTGTTAATGTATATCTACCAATTAAAAGTATAAGTTTTTTCAGTGGTTCTTAAAATACTCTTGATTTAATATGCGTAAATGAATTACGAGTTGGTAACTCTTAATTCGACGCTCCAGTTTTGACGTTAAGTTGGCCTGGTTAAAGACGGTTATATTGTGTTTATAGAGTTTGGATTCTCAAAATATGTAAGTTATATTATATAGCTCGTTGTCAGTAGGTTTAGAAATGGTGTACATGTGTTGTAAAATTTGGCTGTTGTTGGCGGGAAACTTTTGACTTTAAAATTGCTTGCATATAATCAAATAAAAAACAGAATTCATTTTTTTCATTATTCTACCAATTTGTTAAATAAATTATTTTTGCAATAATTAGAAATAAATGTAAAATTAATTTGCCTTGAACTATTCTTTCAATTATTATTAATGATTGCGCATATGCAGGTTATGTAGAGAAATGAACGGGACCCTGTGAGCTTCAAACAAATCAAGATTTTTATTGTTGTTAAATCTTATCCATGCAATATGAAAAAATCTCGATTAAGATAAATAGAGAAACTTGTTAGATTCTTTCTCGTATGAATATGTATTTGGCTGGCATGTACTATGAATACTTTGTTTCATAGATATATCGCTATTACAGTTGCTAATTATTGTACGGTACTACGGTACCTATGACGGGGAAAATAAATGGGCCGTCTTCATTTTTTAAGATGGCACAAAAACAACTAAAAGGATTGTCATGTGTCCCTTTAAAAGGGATACATAGCCTTTTTATAGGGGTTTAGCAGTCTGATATAAAACTTAAGAACCAATACATAATGAACGATCATAAAAATGATTCCTTATTCTATACTAGGAAATTCATTCTGCACAGTAAAACGGGCTATCCCAGGTTATACAAAAGGGTTAAATTAAAGTAGCTGTCCTGCAACAACAGCCACATTTTACAACATACGTACGCAGTTTCTAAATGGACAACGAGGCATATAATATAAATTACATATTTTGAGAATACAAACTCTATAGAGACAACATTAATGGCTTTAACCAGCCAGGCCAAACGCCAAAACTGGAGCACTGAATTTAATAAGGATTATCAACTCATAATTCATTTTACGCATATTCTATCACGGTTATTTTAAGAACCTGTGAGAGATCCTATACTTTTAATTGGCACATACATATTATTATATGACATGAACACCTGAATAGAGTTTTGATAAATGGTCTTGTAGTGTAACTTTGCCGTTATTTGGCGGTTAGTTTTTTTAAGCATTTTACGATCATATTTAATTTAAAATTTATGGTAACATGCCCACACCATATATTGACCCCAGGATCACCATTTGAACAGGCTTGGTAGAGGACCATAAGCTTATAGTAGATGCACAATATTGAACATCTGGCTCTTGCAGTTTCAGAGAAAAAGATATTTTTAGGATTTTCCTATACAAGTCTATATAAAACATGTGACCCCTGGGGCGGGGCCAAATGGACCCCAGGGTCACAATTTGAACAAACTCGGTAGAGGACCAGAAGCTTATAGCAAATGCAAAATATTAAACCTCTGGCTCTTGCAGTTTCAGAGAAGAAGATTAAGTTTTTCCCTATACAAGTCTATGTAAAACATGTGACCCAGGGGTGGTGGCCAAATGTGACCCCAGGGTCACCATTTGAACAAACTTGGTAAAGGACCATAAGCTTATAGTAAATGCAAAATATTAAACCTCTGGCTCTTGTAGTTTCAGAGAAGATTTTTGATTTTTTTCCCCTATATAAGTCTATGTAAACATGTGACCCCCGGGGCAGGGCCAAATTTTCTCCCTGTGTCACCATTTGAAAAACTTGGTAAAGGACCATAAGCTTATAGTAAATGCAAAATATTAAACCTCTGGCTCTTGTAGTTTCAGAGAAAAAAATTGATTTTCCATTTGAACAAACTTAGTAGAGGACCATAAGCTGATGCTACAAGTAATACATGAGAGCTCTATGCCTTGTGGCTTCAGAGAAGACGATTTTTTAAAGTTTTTTCCTATATGTCTATGAAAAACATGCAAAATCTCAATATATTAATTTTGGACCCCCCGGGAACGGCCATTTTTGACTCCAGGGACTTCATTTGAACAAACTTGCTAGTCTAGGTGTTGGTGATCATTTTAAAAGAAAAAATGTCGAAATCTGTCTTGGGAAGAAGATTTTTTAAGGTTTCGACCATATATGGTAATGGTGGCCATCTTGGATGTCGCGCTGACCTAATTTTAACAAATCTAAAATGCATTCATCTAAGGATCATCCCTGTGAAGTTTGGTCAAAATTGGCCAAGCGGTTTCTGAGGAGGTCATTTGAAGCAAAAGTAAACGACGACGGACAACGGCGGACGACGGACGAAGAGTGATCCAAATAGATCAGCTTGAGCCTTTGGCTCAGGTGATCTAAAAATATTCACCCTCAAAAATGTAGGACAAGGTCACAGATGAAACCCATGTGTCCAAAATGATGCAATACCCAAGACACAACTATGTGAAAATAGAAATGTTTGTATTCCTAAGATTAAACTAGTATAAACTAAGTTTGAAAAGCTTTAGTTGAGAAAGTGACATGTACATAAGAATTACTACGTTACTTGCCCTTTGCTTGGAAGGTGAAGGTCACATCCGCATCTACTATGTCACGTAGCGATGTACTACCCAAGATGCAACTATAACCAAAGTTTGAAAGGTTTAGTGCATACAGTTCCGGAAAAGCAACACCTCTTCGAAAAGGAGAGTCAAAAATTACTCCTGATTACATTTGTACTATGACACGATCAAAATATATCTGTGTATGAGTGACTCATAAATCAATTAAATACACTTTTATTTACATAAGATTCTATCACAGTGAATTCTTCCAGCCCTCAAGCTATAATACTGGCATATATATCTGTATAATTACATATGTTATAGTACTAGCACACATTTATCTGTATATATTCTATAAAAATCTAACAAAATTTTCTGAAAAGACTAGAAAATGTGTCCATGGGACACAAATGCCCATGCCTTGCTATTAAAAGGGTCATCGGTTGCTTACAAAATGGATTAACAAAATGTTGTGTAATATTAAAAGGCAAGTTATATTCTGCTTATGTAGATACATGTGCATGTTTTTATGTATGAGCTTTAAAAGGCTTAATTACTGTTTTTTGTTGTTTTTTCACCGTGTGCAATGTAATGCGTATCCAACGTTCCTTCACTGACATATAACTGGAATCATGTGTTTTCTCATTGTTAATTTTGTAATTTAAATCAATTTTTTTCTCACCATATGCAACAAAACTGGACTCAAGCGTTTTTCATGGCTTGTCATAAGAATGTAATCAAGCAGATTTGTTTTTTCTTTTTGAGTTCGCTGAGAGGAAACCTGTTTATTTCCCCATCATAGGTGTGTGAGGGTCGGGTAACCATCCCTCAGTCACTCCGTACAATAAATAATGACATATCAACATGAAATAACAATAAGGATTACACAATCAGGTTTGGTTAAAATTTAATTACATTTTAAATACATATATTTTATTATGGCACTCGTTTTACTCACATGCCCGCAAGTAGGCAACCATAAGCGACCAGGACTGTCCGTCCCTACCTACAAATGGTTGCATACATACGGACACATAATTTTTTTTTTTTAGAAAACACATTCGTTTATTCATTCATTCACTCATTCATTCATTCATTCAAACTCACTGGTCCTATAAAGGAATATTTATATATATGTAGTAACAAAACTAAACAAGAGGCCCAAGAGGGCCTGTGGACGCTCTACTGGCTAAAGATAAAGTTTATGCACAAGGGGCCATAACTCTTTCAAATATCGTTCAACCAGAACATGGTGAGGATATAGGCAACTAACCTTGGTACTGATTGTCCCTGACAAGTTTCGTTGAAATCCAGCCAGAGGTTCAGGAGAACTAGTCTGTACAAAGTTAGTGTATTAAAACTTTTAAGGGGCCATAACTCTGCCAAAATTCATTCAACAAGAACGCGGCAATGATAGGTGCAACTAGGCTTGGTACTGATCATCCCCATCAAGATTCATTGAAATCCAGCAAGGAGTTCAGAACAGACTAATCTGGACGTTTCTCTATTAAAACCTTTAAAGGGCCATAACTCTGACAAAAATCATTCAACCCGAATATGGCGATAATATGCACAACTAGGCTTGATACTGATCATCCTTGTCAAGTTTTGTTAAAATCCAGCCAGGGGTTCAGGAAAACTAGCCCGGAAAATGTTTGTGTATCAAAAACCTTTAAAGGGCCATACCTTTAAAGGGCCATAACTCCACCAAAAATCTGTTAATCGGAATGCGACGATGATATGCACAACTAAGC
Organism: Cyrtodaria siliqua; assembly: GCA_037043455.1. Classification (NCBI taxonomy): domain Eukaryota; kingdom Metazoa; phylum Mollusca; class Bivalvia; order Adapedonta; family Hiatellidae; genus Cyrtodaria; species Cyrtodaria siliqua. The sequence continues at coordinate 42,467 of JAWPHD010006829.1, forward strand.
TTGTTGCTGATCATCCCTGTAAAGTTTCGTTGAAATGTGAGGAGACGTTCAGGAGAATAGTCCAGGCAAAGTTTGTGTATTAAAACCTTTAAAGGGTCATAACTCTGCCAAAAATCATTCAACCGGAACAAAAGATTTGCACAACTAGACCTGGAACTGATCATCCCTAAAAAGTTTTGTTTAAATCCGGCCATGGGTTCAGGAAAACTAGTCAGGACAAAGTTTGTGTATTAAAACCTTTAAAGGGACATAACTCCGCCAAAATCATTCAACTGGAACACAGTGATGATATGTACAACTAGGATTGGTACTGATCATCGCTGAAAGATTTCAATGAAATTTGGCCAAATGAAGGCCCTTTCTTCTTGAGGCCAAAATATAGCATATTTCAGAAAATAAAATCAAGGGCGATAACTCCGGTGTAAATGGTCCAATCTGGCTGGTTTTCGTACTTGTCTGAGCTTTCATTTATATTAACAATCTGGTAAAGTTTGGTAAAGATCTGACAAAAAATGAAGACCCTATCGTATTAATGAGGCAAAATATAGCATTTTTAACTAAATCAAGGGCCACAACTCCGCTGTTGCTGTCCGATCTGGCTGGTTTTCGAACTTGTCCAAGCTTTCATTGATATTAACAATCTGGTAAATTTTGGTAAATATCGGATGAAAAATGAAGACCCTGTCTTCTTAACGAGGCAAAATATAGCCTTTTTTAACTTAATCAAGGGCCATAACTCCACTGTTACTAGTCCGATCGGACTGGTTTTCGAACTTATCCGAGCTTTCATTAATATTAACAAGATGATAAAGTTTGGTAAAGATCAGATGAACAATGAAGCCCCTATCGTCTTAACGAGGCAAAATATAGCATTTTGAACTAAATCAAGGGCCATAACTCCGATGTTACTAGTCCAATATGAATGGTTTCAAATTTGTCCGAGCTTTCATTGATATTAACAATCTGATAAAATTTGGTAAAGATCAGCTGAACAATGAAGCCCCTATCGTCTTAACGAGGCAAAATATAGCATTTTTAATTAAATCAAGGGCCATAACTCCGCTGTTACTGATCTGATATGGCTGGTTTTCGAGCTTTCAAAGACATTAACAATGTGGTAAAGTTTGGTAAAGATAGGATGAAAAATGAAGGCCCTATTGTCTTAACGAGGCAAGATATAGCATTTTGAACTAAATCAAGGGCCATAACTCCGCCGATACTGGTCCGATGTGGCTGGTTTTCGAACTTGTCCTAGTTTTTATTAATATTAACAATCTGATAAAGTTTGGTAAAGATCGGATGAACAATGAAGCCCCTATCGTCTTAACGAGGCAAAATATAGCATTTTGAACTAAATCAAGGGCAATAACTCTGCTGTTAATAGTCCAATCTAGGTTTTCGAACTTGTCCAAGCTTTCATTGATATCAACAATCTGTGCAAGTTTGGTAAAGATCAAATAATAAATGAAGGAGCTAGAGTGTTCACAAGGCTTAATATGGCATTTTTCAGCAAAACAAGGGCCATAACTCCATTGAAATTATTTCGATCTTGCCGGTTTTCGAACTTGTTTGAGCTTTCATTGATATAAAGACACTGGCAAAGTTAAGTAAAGATCTGATTAATATTGAAGTCCCTAGAGTGTTCACAAGGCAGAAAATAGCATTTTTCAGAAAAACCAAGGGCCATAACTCTCTTGTTACTGATCCGATTTAGCTGGTTTTCGAACTTGTTTGAGCTTTCATTAATATTAACAATCTGTGCAAGTTTGGTAAGGATCGAATAATAAATGAAAGTGTTAGAGTGTTCACAAGGCAGAAAATGGCATTTTTCAGAAAAAAACAAGGGCCATAACTCTAGTGTTACTGACCCAATTCAGCTGATTTTCAAACTTGTCCAAGCTATAATTAGTATTAACAATCTATGCAAGTTTGGTAACGATCAAATAATAAATGAAGGTGCTAGAGCGTTCACAAGGCAGAAAATAGCAATTTTCAGAAAAAACAAGGGCCATAACTCCGGTGTGACTGATCCGATTTGGCTGGTTTTCGAACTTGTCCGATCTTTCATTAATATTAACAATCTGTGCAAGTTTAGTAAAGATCAAATAATAAATGAAGGTGCTAGAGTGTTCACAAGGCTTAATATGGCATTTTTCAGCAAAACAAGGGCCATAACTCCGGTGAAATTATTCCGATCTGGCTGGTTTTCGAACTTGTCCGAGCTTTCATTGATATTAACAAGCTGTTAACGTTTGGTAAAGATCGGATGAAAAATGAAGGCCCTAGAGTTGTCACAAGACAAAAGTTAACAACGGACGACGGACGACGGACGACAGACGACGGACAACGGACGGACGACGGACAACTCGCCATCCCATAAGCTCTGCTGGCCTTCGGCCAGTAGAGCTAAAAAGTACATGATCATGATTATATTTTTAAACTGAGAAACTGACACATGTTCGTGTGTTCTATTAAAATATGAACACTAAAAATATAAATAAATACAATCATTGAATTGATTGAATTGGATTTTATAGTCGCACCAACAGCTAAGGTCATATGGCGACTTTCCAGCTTCCATTGGTGGAGGAAGACCCCAGGTGCCCCTCCGGGCAATTTTCCTGCACGGGCGGGCACCTGGGTAGAACCATCGACGTTCCGCTGGTTAGCTTCCTCACATAAAGATTCCTAGGCCCCTGAGGGATCGAACCTACAGCGGTGAGGGGCAAGTGATTTCAAGTCAGAGACGTTACCCACTTGGCCACGGACGCCCCTCAAATACAATCATTACTGAGCCCGTATGCCACATGTCTTCTATTAGAAGAAGAGTATGTTATGAAATGCTAATAATTGTCTAATATTTATTTGACCTGTGTGAAACTGTATGGCTTTTGGTATCTGAGAAACTGAGTTAATAAAAAACATGAATGTAAAACTTCAATGTAAATTAACAAAGTGCAAAAGGTAGGTCAAGTTAATTCATATTGACCCACTTTTCATCGGAACATATCGCCAGTTATCAACATTTGTAAAGTTTGAAAGCTCTAAGGCATCTGGTGTTGGACTTAACAAAAAACTTTGATGTAAAAAACCTGAATGAAAAACTATGATGTAAATTAACAAAGTGTAAAAATTAGGTCAAGGTCAATTATATTGACCTGACTCGACTCATTTGGTGGTGATCCCAGCCACAAGTTCCGCAGGAATAGATAAATTGATTAAAAAGCTATCAGTCCAACAAGTTGCCGTTTTCATACGAGTCGCCCGATTCCGTCTGTAAGTCGAAAAGTTGGTCGGTGGTGACCCCAGCCGTGAGCTGGCGCAGGACTAGACGTTTATATACCCCATTTTTGGCTATCAGTTCATCGTGAGTGCCCTGCTCAGCTATTTCACCCTTATCTATCACTATAACCTGAGAAAATAGAAAATAATAAGATGGGTTAGATATGACTGCCATTACTCGATTCAGGGGTGTAGTGTGGCATACTTCCTTACTCCCGAGTAACTTGGTAATATAAAACTTAACAAAAAAAAGCCTAAAAAGTTGCAAAATGCAATAAAAATTAGAGGGGAGTTTGGAGTAGGAGTGGAAAATTACCAATTTACGCTACGCACCGTGAATTAGGAATTATGCTGAAAACAGGTCACACTACGCCCCTGCCATTTAAATTATACCCAGTGTGTGTGAGAACATACTTTTATTTGTTGCCAGCACATGCTTTTGAGGCGTATAACTTGACAATGCATGATCCTACACTGCTGAAAATAGTTTGTGTATACACTGTAGCAGGAGAGTGCTAGTGTAGGAATATACACACCCCTAGTTAACACACTGTACTGCAGCAGATTATTAAATCCATTGGAGGAATTAATGAATTAATGGTTTGCACATGGAACAGCAATATCCAAGATAGTTTGAGTCAAGTGAAGAAAATAAACTTTATTTATGAATAAGTAAAGACATTATGAAAATCATGAAGAGGCTGCTTTATCGATTTGGGGAGCTTAATCAGGGCAAACACTGTATGGGCTGTTTCATTAAAACATACATGGGACCACAGGAAGGCACTACCCACCCACTGATTTGGGGTGCTTAATCAGGGCAAACACTGTATGGGCTGTTCCATCAAAACATACATGGGACCACAGGAAGGCACTTCTGAAATTGAACACTCATCTATAGATGCAAAATAGAGTTCAAAGAACCAAATTTCAGAAAATAGTTTGTTTTTTCACCCATAGATGTTTATTAAATTGCCTTTCTGGTGTCCTGAATGTTTTAATGGAATAACCCTATGCACGTTTTATCAGAACTATAAAATAATTTGTGACAGACACTGTTTATATCTATCAAGAACAAAATAAACATTTCAATTTGAAAAAGATGTTGAACTTCAAGATATTATAGAGAGAATATTATCCCAATGCCTTTTACTATCAAATGTATGAGGCACAAACTGGAAAATAAAAAATTGCGAATAATTGAATAGCATAGTATTCTATTTACCATGCAAATTATCTATAATTTTTTTTAAAAATTTCATCCATTAACAGAATGTTACACTTGTCTTGGACGCCACCATATTCGTTTTTTTTTCAATTCCTTTTTATGATGTCAGATAATGTTGCCTACAGTAAATGCCCAGGTATTTCACCTGCTTTTGCTTATCAGTGACTGCCAAATAAAGCAAAACTTCACCTATTAATCGGGTTGAAAAGTGCATATCAGATCCTCGTCATTTTTCTGTTTTCTAAACTTCACCTAACAAACTGATCAGTGATCAGTTCAAATTTTTATTTTGGTATTTTCTATTTATCATGTAGATACCTCCATTTCTTTAAACAACTGTTCATTCTTCAAAAAAAACAAAAAAACATTTTGTGTTCTTGACTGACCGTGTAATGTACTTTTATGAACACACCTTTGATGTGTTCCAGACGGTACACAATCTGAGAGCTATAATATATTTATACACAAACCTTTGAAGCATTCCAGACAGTGGACAGTCTGTGAGCTGTAATATATTTATACACAAACCTTTGAAGCATTCCGGACAGTGGACAGTCTGTGAGCTGTAATATATTTATACACAAACCTTGGAAGCATTCCGGACAGTGGACAGCCTGTGAGCTGTAATATATTTATACACAAACCCTTGAAGCATTCCGGACAGTGGACAGCCTGTGAGCTGTAATATATTTATACACAAACCTTTGAAGCATTCCGGACAGTGGACAGTCTGTGAGCTGTAATATATTTATACACAAACCCTTGAAGCATTCCGGACAGTGGACAGCCTGTGAGCTGTAATATATTTATACACAAACCTTTGAAGCATTCCGGACAGTGGACAGTCTGTGAGCTGTAATATATTTATACACAAACCTTTGAAGCATTCCGGACAGTGGACAGTCTGTGAGCTGTAATATATTTATACACAAACCTTTGAAGCATTCCGGACAGTGGACAGTCTGTGAGCTATGATGACGACAGTTCGACCTTTCATGGCTCGGTCTACAGCCTCCTTTACCAGATGTTCAGACTCCGCATCCAAGGCACTCGTAGCCTGAAATAATATGGTTTTATAGACAGAACATAAATCACTTTTAAACAGACCCATTTGTTTCATTACACATTAGGATACATATATAAAACACTTGTTTCAGTTCACACATACCGTAAAACAATACATACATCTCTTAATCAAACATTTGTTTAATACCACTCTCACTAAAATAATACATAAATCTCTTAAACAGACTTAAACAGACCTGCTTGTTTGATTTCACACATCATTAAGCATTACATATATTACTTAAACACCCCCATTTGCGTCAATATACCATATAAATATGTCAGTCCTACCAGAAACATTGTTTAACCAGACACACATGTGCAAGGAGATGCTTCAAACACATGTTTCAAGTTTTGAAGTTGATGGCTTCCATCTTATTGAAAAAAGAATTTTATCTTGATGCTGACTGAATTGGAGGGCTGCACAAACACAGATACGATAACTGATTTGAAATGGAATTCTAGAAATCTTAGAAATATACAAATCAGCCTGCAGAATTATTTTTGAACAGACATTTACATCATTTAATGCTCATTATCTGTTCAGTATACCTACCTCATCTAATAATAGTATAACTGGGTCCATGATGAGGGCTCTGGCTATAGCGATCCTCTGTTTCTGGCCCCCAGATAGACGGACACCCCTCTCACCCACCAAGGTGTCGTAACCCTTCTCAAAACTTTGGATGAAGTCATGGGCGTTCGATTCTTTTGATACAGCTATTACCTGAGGTTTAGAAAAACAGTCAAGCTTTGAATCGTGTATATATAAATAGTTTATGACAAAAATAAACATTTGAATTCATAATTTTTCATTGCAGAGATGTTGAGATTTGATAATATTTTCAGTAGGTGGTAAATTTGTGTTACTCGGTTTTTATCTTTAGGCTCTATAGTAAAATAAAAATCTTTGGCAGTGCAAAAAGACGATTATTTTCAAGATTTTGATTTTAAAAGATACATATACTGAATCAGTTTGCATGAATGTGCATGAAATATGCAGGGTTTTAAAAGAATCACACTGCAGATATGTTAATTTTAACTGTAAACTTGGTTGAACATCAAGGATAAAGACCGAGTTTATCAACTACCAGAATGTATTAGGTATGTCTTATTTCTGGTCACTGATTGGTCAGTTTTTTTGATAATGCTCTATCAAAATTATGAATTAGGATGATGCTTTATCAATTTGATGACAAATTGCAGCTATTATTATTTATTGTTGATTGTTAACATGGCACTTTTAGTCTACAATAATTATGTTATGTTAATAAATAATTTCAAATATATATCCTGAGCCATCATACAATTGACCATCGTGTAGGTTCAGCCTACCAGCGACCTAGGCTGATGGTTGATGGTATATTGTATACAGATGGATGACCCTGTTGAGACCATACTTATATCATCTAGGTTCATCCTACCAGTGACCTAGGATGATGAACGATGGTGATGGTACAATGTGATGGTACAGTGTGATGGTACTATGTGATGGTACAATGTGATGGTACAGTGTGATGGTACAATGGGATGGTACAATGTGATGGTACAGTGTGATGGTACAATATGATGGTACAATGTGATGGTACAGTGTGATGGTACAATGAGATGGTACAGTGTGATGGTACAATGGGATGGTACAGTGTGATGGTACAATGTGATGGTACAATGTGATGGTACAATGTGACGGTACAATGTGACGGTACAGTGTGACGGTACAATGCAAATCTCGATGGTACCATAGCCCCAACAGGATCTCAATCCATTTACAGAATAAACAAACAGATTGTCCATGCACTCCGGAGAAATCAGCACACTCACCTCCTCGAGAGTAGCTTCTCTACCATACGCTATGTTATCCTTGATGGAACAGGCAAACAATGTAGGCTCCTGGCTCACCATGGAGATCTTCTGTCTGAACCACTGTGGGTCAAGGTCACAGATGTTATTACCACCTACAATGGATAACAGGGAAAAGATATAGGCTTCAAACTCACAATTGAGATGTTGTGTTAAATTTTGGTAAAGGTCACAGATATTGTGGGTCAAGGTTACAAATGTTATGGGTCAAGGTCACAGATGTTGTTACTACATACAATCAAAATGGTTGGCGATATAACTGAATTGAATTGAATTGAATGTTGTTTAACGGCTCATCAACACAGTATAGGTTATTTAGAGCCGCCCCAGAGAGAGGGGAAGGATACATAGGAATCCGGGAACCGTGCCCTACTTTTATTATTGAATAGATTCCTATGGTTCTTTAACGTGCTCAGAGGATAGACCGATACACTGGACCGCCTGGTTTACGTCCCCATCAGATGGACGAGGCTAAGGGAAAGTGTCTTTCCCAAGAACACACCGACGAAACTCAGTGGCATCAATACTCAAGGTCACATATGTCTAGGACATAAGATTATATTAATGCTTACAACTGCTGAAGTTGTAAATTTCTGAAGTTGTAAGCTTTCTGAAGTTGCTCAATTATCATTTATTGCACCTCGCACAAAATCCTAGGAATTTATTGGATTAGAGCGGTCACTATTATTCTATAGTGAGTCAGTAGATTTCATAGAGGGTCACTAAAATAATATGGACTTCAATTTCAATTCAGTGGTTAAATCATTTGCAAACAGTTCTTTAAAGGCACCATTCTGGAACTAGTTTCATTTAAAAGGGCTTAGTAACCCGTCGAAAGAGCTGAAAAAATTATCAAACTATCTTACAAAACAAAGGAGATATGACCTTTTGAAAATGTGCAAAAAGACTCCAATGGAGGCAGCCATCTTTGAATGATGACGTCATCGCGCCTTTTTTCATATATCGAAAATAGATAATAAATAGTGTTTAAAGCAAATAAATGTATTAAATTATAAATATAAGTAAAATATTTATACTGTATATGCTCTTTTTACGAATTACATGTATTTGGAGTTATATTCTTTGTTTTAAATGATATTTATCAATATGAAAGAAATGGTAAAATGGCACGATGACATCATCAATCCAAGATGGCTGCCTCCGTTTGAGAATTTGTGCAAATTTTTAAAATATCATATCTCCTGTATTTTTCATGATATTTTGATAATTCTTTCAGCTTTTTTCATGGTGTTTAAAGCCCTTTTAAATGAAGCTAGTTCCCGGAATAGTGCAACAACCCCTTTAAGGCGTTAGTAACAAACATAATAAGTAAATTAACAATGTTTTTAAACTGTACCGGTCATGACGCCAGCGTCATCGCCAGCGTCATGACGTCAAATTGCGCGAACAGCTCAATGACGTTGGCGCTCCACTAAAATGGGTTAAGTTTTGCCTTAAAAAGGGTGATCGATGCAATAAATCAGTTAATGGGTTTGTTACTGACCCCCTACAGAAATATGTGGGGTCAGTCAGATATATAGGGGGACTCGGCTATTGCCTCGCCCCCTATAAATCTTACTCACCTCACATATTTCTGTAAGGGGTCAGTAGTAAACCCAATAACTAATAGTGTGGGATTAATATGGAGTCCTCTTTAAAATTAGGGGTCAAGGTCACAAAGGCCAGACCACAATTTTGTTTAATATAAATTTGCAGTTTAATTCTTATTTCTTCATTCAGCCATATAAAGCCACAACCAATAAAACTGCAACTCACCCAGAGTAATTATTCCTGCGTCAGGATCATAGAACCGCTCTATAAGGTTGACCAGGGTAGATTTACCTCCGCCTGATGGACCCACTAGCGCCACCATCTGGCCAGGCTCAACACTAAATGATATGTTCTGAAATTAACATTAAACAATCTATATAAAGAAACATTGTAAATACTCAGTCCCTGTATCAAGTGAAACATATATAACATTTAATTCTCATATCTTTATAAGTTTAATATAAAAACGGTGGTATATATACATGAATGTGGGGGTTGACAGAATCACTGATAATGAATGATACCCTAAACATAGAAATTCAAATGTTTATATAAAATTTTTTTTTATGTTTTCCTAATATTTACGCTGATAATAAAAGTGTTGCTCATGTTTATTACAAACATCTACATAGAAGTTATGCATTGTACAACTGGCATATACCAGGTCACGCATAACATATGCATGTAGTAATGCATTGGACAACTGGCATATACCAGGTCACGCATAACATATGCATGTAGTAATGCATTGTACAACTGGCATATACCAGGTCACGCATAACATATGCATGTAGTAATGCATTGTACAACTGGCATATACCAGGTCATGCATAACATATGCATGTAGTAATGCATTGGACAACTGGCATATACCAGGTCACGCATAACATATGCATGGAGTAATGCATTGTACAACTGGCATATACCAGGTCACGCATAACATATGCATGGAGTAATGCATTGTACAACTGGCATATACCAGGTCACGCATAACATATGCATGGAGTAATGCATTGTACAACTGGCATATACCAGGTCACGCATGACATATGCATGTAGTAATGCATTGGACAACTGGCATATACCAGGTCACGCATGACATATGCATGTAGTAATGCATTGTACAACTGGCATATACCAGGTCACGCATAACATATGCATGGAGTAATGCATTGGACAACTGGCATATACCAGGTCACGCATAACATATGCATGGAGTAATGCATTGTACAACTGGCATATACCAGGTCACGCATGACATATGCATGGAGTAATGCATTGTACAACTGGCATATACCAGGTCACGCATGACATATGCATGGAGTAATGCATTGGACAACTGGCATATACCAGGTCACGCATGACATATGCATGTAGTAATGCATTGGACAACTGGCATATACCAGGTCACGCATGACATATGCATGTAGTAATGCATTGGACAACTGGCATATACCAGGTCACGCATGACATATGCATGTAGTAATGCATTGGACAACTGGCATATACCAGGTCACGCATGACATATGCATGTAGTAATGCATTGGACAACTGGCATATACCAGGTCACGCATGACATATGCATGTAGTAATGCATTGGACAACTGGCATATACCAGGTCACGCATGACATATGCATGTAGTAATGCATTGGACAACTGGCATATACCAGGTCACGCATAACATATGCATGTAGTAATGCATTGTACAACTGGCATATACCAGGTCACGCATAACATATGCATGTAGTAATGCATTGGACAACTGGCATATACCAGGTCACGCATAACATATGCATGTAGTAATGCATTGGACAACTGGCATATACCAGGCCACGCATGACATATGCATATAGTAATGCATTGGACAACTGGCATATACCAGGTCACGCATAACATATGCATGTAGTAATGCATTGGCATATTTTGTATAATGAATTTCAAGAACAGAAGAAGCTTTTCATAACAAATAAAGTGCACACATTTGAATGTATTAAAATATAAATATAGCACTGAACCAGTCTACCTGGGCTTACCTTTCGTCAACCTTCAACCAGTCCATATGAGCCATGGAAATGTACTTTCATAGACTTTGTACCAGACTGTCTTTGCCTACCTTCCATCAACTTTGAAACAGCCTGTATGGGCTGTATGGCATAATATGGGTCTTCTTCAACCTTAAAACAGTCAGCCTTAAACATACCTTTCAGACCAGTCTGCAAATACTTGCCTTGCAGCAACTATAAACCAGTCTGTATGTGCTTACCTGTATAACTTTAGTTTCAGGTCTTGATGGATAGGTAAAGTCTACAGCCTTGAACTCAATACCTGAAAGTCATGTTAAAGATGCATCTATGGCATTAAACATGTAAACTTATACAATTTTGTTATTATTTAAAGTTGCATAATTAAACTCAATAAAAATTGAACTCAACAAATATAAATCTGTCAAAATAATTTGCTTCAAATTATTACAACCAGAGCTGTCAGATGACAGCTAACTCAACTGTCTATTTATTGGGCAATAAGTTGAACAAGACCTAGGTCTGAGGGTGTCTCGCCCACCGCTGCAAACCAAAACAAGAGGTCAATGACCTTGAAGCTCTACTGATTGATTTTGATTTCAGGAAGTAGTCGCTACAAACTGGTTTTTTGAAAATCTATTTTTAGCCGTGGTGGCCTTCTTGAATTTCCGGCCGACCTGAAATTTTGCTAGGATCAATTAGACATCAAGAGCAACATTCCTGTGAAGTTTCATGAAAATCCGTCAAGTAGTTTCAGAGGAGTAGTCGCTACAAGTTATCATTATATAACTCTTATGTAAACATACATGGCCACTGGCAGCCATGTTTAACGTCGAATCAAAATAATGTTCGACTTGAATAACCATCATGTCATGCTGATCATTTTAGAAAAAGTCCCATATCAATATCACTTATAGTTTTCAAGAAGTAGTCGCTACAGACTTGTATTTTGAAAATCTATTTTTAGCCATGGCGGCCATCTTGAATTTCCGGCCGACCTGAAATTGAAATTTTGCAAGGATCAATTAGACATCAAGAGCAACATTCGTGTGAAGTTTCATGAAAATCCGTCAAGTATTTTCAGAGGAGTAGTCGCTACAAGTTATCATTATATAACTCTATGTAAACAAAGATGGCCACTGGCAGCCATGTTTAACGTCGAATCAAAATAATGTTCGACTCGGATAACCATCATGTCATGCTGATAATTTTAGAAAAAGTCCCATATCAATATCTCTTATAGTTTTCAAGAAGTAGTCGCTACAACTTTTTTAAAAATCTATTTTTAGCCATGGCGGCCATCTTGAATTTCCGGCCAACCTGAAATTTTGCTAGGATCAATTAGACATCAAGAGCAACATTCCTGTGAAGTTTCATGAAAATCCGTCAAGTAGTTTCAGAGGAGTAGTCGCTACAAGTTTTCATTATATAACTCTATGTAAACAAAGATGGCCACTGACAGCAATGTTTAACATTGAATCAAAATAATGTTCGACTCGGATAACCATCATGTCATGCTGATCATTTTAGAAAAAGTCCCATATCAATATCTCTTATAGTTTTCAAGAAGTAGTCGCTACAAACTTATTTTTTAAAAATCTATTTTTAGCCATGGCGGCCATCTTGAATTTCCGGCCGACCTGAAATTTTGCTAAGATCAATAAGACATCAAGAGCAACATTCGTGTGAAGTTTCATGAAAATCCGTCAAGTAATTTCAGAGGAGTAGTCGCTACAAGTTATCATTATATAACTCTTATGTAAACATACATGGCCACTGGCAGCCATGTTTAACGTCGAATCAAAATAATGTTCGACTTGAATAACCATCATGTCATGCTGATCATTTTAGAAAAAGTCCCATATCAATATCACTTATAGTTTTCAAGAAGTAGTCGCTACAAACTTGTATTTTGAAAATCTATTTTTAGCCATGGCGGCCATCTTGAATTTCCGGCCGACCTGAAATTTTGCAAGGATCAATTAGACATCAAGAGCAACATTCGTGTGAAGTTTTATGAAAATCCGTCAAGTATTTTCAGAGGAGTAGTCGCTACAAGTTATCATTATATAACTCTATGTAAACAAAGATGGCCACTGGCAGCCATGTTTAACGTCGAATCAAAATAATGTTCGACTCGGATAACCATCATGTCATGCTGATAATTTTAGAAAAAGTCCCATATCAATATCTCCTATAGTTTTCAAGAAGTAGTCGCTACAAACTTATTTTTTACAAAACTATTTTTTGCCGTGGCGGCCATCTTGAATTTCCGGCCAACCTGAAATTTTGCTAGGATCAATAAGACATCAAGAGCAACATTCCTGTGAAGTTTCATGAAAATCCGTCAAGTAGTTTCAGAGGAATAGTCGCTACAAGTTTTCATTATATAACTCTATGTAAACAAAGATGGCCACTGGCAGCCATGTTTAACGTCGAATCAAAACGATTTTCGACAAGGACCAACACCATGTCATGCTGATCATTTTAGAAAAAGTCCCATATCAATATCTCTTATATTTTTCAAGAAGTAGTCGCTACAAACTTATTTTTTAAAAATCTATTTTTAGCCGTGGCGGCCATCTTGAATTTCCGGCCGACCTGAAATTTTGCTAGGATTAATTAGACATCAAGAGCAACATTCCTGTGAAGTTTCATGAAAATCCGTCAAGTAGTTTCAGAGGAGTAGTCGCTACAAGTTTTCATTATATAACTCTATGTAAACAAAGACAGCCGCTGGCAGCCATGTTTAACGTCGAATCAAAACGATTTTCGACAAGGACCAACATCATGTCATGCTGATCATTTTAGAAAAAGTCCCATAGCAATATCCCTTAGAGTTTTCAAGAAGTAGTCGCTACAAACTTGTTTTTTAAAAACCTATTTTTAGATTTGGCGGCCATCTTGGATTTCACATCTACATGAATTTTTGCTAGGATCAACTAGACTTTATGGGCAACATTTCTGTAAAGTTTCATGAAAATCTATTCAGTAGTTTCAGAGGAGTAGTCGCTACAAAAAAAAAGTTAACGGACGGACGGACAGACGGACGGACGACGGACGCCGCACCACGGCATAAGCTCTGCTGATCTCTGATCAGTAGAGCTAAAAATGATGTCGACCAAAGACAACACTTCATACCAAGTATCAAATAAAAGCGAGGTTATCATAAGAAGTTAAGTTACTGAGGTTATTAAGTGGTTTAACCAGGGTGTAGTTTTGGGAAAATAATTCAAAATATGACCTTGACCTTGGTATTGTTTTGACATTCAGCTATGTCCACCATTGCCAACAATACATATGACCAAGTATCAAAGACCTAAATTGCTGCAATCACATAGAGTTAAATGAGGTTGTTACCTAACCAAGGTTAAGTTTGGGGAAAATAACACAAAATATCACCTTGACCTTGGTAATTTTTGTCGTTCAGTGATGTCCACCAATGCCAACAATACATATGACCAAGTATCAAACAAAGAAATTAAAGTAGTCAGAAAAAGTACCTAACCAAACAAAACATGACCTTGCCATTAGTATTTTTTGTCGTTCAGCGATGTCCACCAATGCCAACAATATATGTTCGAAGTTTCATTGAATTCTGACATGCAGATTCTGAGATATGAGCTTACCGAAAAAGGTTAACCAAGAAACTAAGTACAAAAAGGGGCACAACTTTGTCAAAATAGGTTGCAGAGTTAATATGTGCCTCACGCAGGACATGTTATCTATCTATACTGAAATCATGTGTGAAGTTCCACTGGATTCTGTCATGCCGTTTCTGAGATATGAGCTCACCAAAAAAGGTAAACTAACGGTAATGGTAATGCTAACGTTGACGATGAGGCCGGGGCGAGTAGAATAGCTTGCTTTTTCTGTGAAAAGTCGAGCTAAAAACTAGTATAAATTTGCAAATATTCAAATTGCGTAGAAAAACAAGCATATAACACCATGTTTTTTGTTTTCGTGAATCAAGAGTGCCATTTGGTACTATATGTTAAATGATGTAAATAATGGGTTACTGAGAGATACACAAAATTAATGATGAAATAATTGCATCTTAAAGTGCACAAAATCAACTAATCACTACAAATTCATTAATTTGGTTAACACTTGTTGTCACATTAAAAGGATATCTAAAGGGTAAAAAAAAAAAATCCACTTAAAAGTGATGGAGAAAATTACTATCTCTGTATTAATTGATGGAAGACAGGTTAGGAAAACAACCCATTGAAAAAACATCCCTTGTTTGTTAACTGAAAAAATGTATCGTTGTAAGTGGTTCAGGAGCAGGAACAAAGTGCTGCAGACGATAAATTATCAATACTTTAAGAAAAATCATGTTCTTGCTACAAGTTTAACACGCCTGTCAAATTCCGCACCTGAAGAAAATCCGCCTTGAAGCTCTACTGATAAATTTTGATAGCAGATCAGCCATGGAAACTTGTGAAGTTTTATGTAAATAAGACCAACACTTTCAAAGAAGTAGTCGCCACAAGTTTTTCCTCTATCACACTATTTAAACAATTAATTTTGTTAAGGATCAACTACATGTCTTGCCAGTCATTTTTGTAAAGGTTCCAAATCAATACCACTTAGGTTTGTTTTTAGAGAAGTAGTTGCCTCAAATTTGTATTTGAGCTGTGGCAGCCATCTTGAATTTCTGGCCAACCTGATTTTTACTTGGGACTAACTGGACATCAAGACCAACATTCCTGTTTTATGAAAGTCGTTTTGGTAAAGGTACCAAACAGATACCACTTATGGTTTTAGAGAAGTAGTTGCCACAAAATTGTATTTAAAATCTATTTTTAGCCATGGCAGCTATCTTGAATTTAAGGCCAACCTTTATTTAGGACCAACTAGACATTAACAGCAACATTTCTATATTCCTTAATATTACGATTTATTATGCAACATTACCTACGCAACATTTTAATATTGTTCAATTTTATCCTAGTCTAAAGAATATACATGTACCTTTTTCCAGCTTATAAAAATGTCATAATGCTACCAAAATTTTTAATTATAAAGCTATACAAATTGAATCCCTTACAACATCAACCTTAGTATATCCTATTTGCTGATCAACAGTAATTTCTCCAAATTACCCTGTTGTAGCATAAATGGAATGATCCATATTCATAAATATAGCAGGTGTGTGACCAGGTCACAGGTCATGTTATACAATTTCTCCTGAAAATTAGGTTACAATCTCACCAGTACAAGTAGACTTGCTCTTGTCTCAGTGGTTATATTTGGAAAATCAGAATCAAAATAAAATCTTAAAATCCTACAATTTGTTTTCAGTCTTTTTCTGAGAGCCAAAAATACAAAGGAGACTTAATCCTTACCCAACTATTAATGTATAATGGACTGTCCTTTCTTTGCATTTGGACCAGTCCATTTATAGTACAAAGGATTGTTTCTGTCAAATGACTGATGAGCACCCAGACAGTGTAAACCCTGATCACCCTGCAAGATGTTGTAACAAACATTTTGGTAAAGGTTCCATTTCAATATCACTTACAGTTTTTGAGAAGTAGTTGCCAGTCAATTTTATTTAATCTATTTTTAGCAGTGGTGGCCATCTTGAATTTCCTACCGCCCTGAATTTTCGCTAGGATCAACTAGACATCAAGAGCAACATTCCTGTCAAGTTTCATGAAATTACATCAAGTAGTTTCAGAGGAGTAGTCGCCAAAAGTTTTTCCGATATAACTATGTAAACAAAGATGGCCGCTGGCTGCCATATTTGACATCCCATCAAAATGAACTTTGGTCAAGACCAACTACATTTCGTGGCAGTCATTTTGGTAAAGGTTCCAAATCAATATCACTTATATTTTTTGAGATGTAGTCACCACAAAATCGCATTTTTAGCCTTGGTGGCCATCTTGAATTTCCGACCAAAATGAAATTTTGTTAGGACCAACTAGACATCAAGAGCAACATTCCTGTGCAGTTTCATGAAAATCCATCAATTAGTTTCAGAAGAGTAGTCGACAAAAGTTTTTCCTATATAACTCTAGTATGTCAACAAAGATGACCGCCGGCAGCCTGGTTTGACATTGAATCGAACCAAGTACATGTCGCATCAGTCATTCTGGTAAAGGTTCCAATTCAATATCACTTACGGTTTTTGAAAAGTAGTCTCCACAAAGTTGCATTTTTTAAATCTATTTTTATCAGTGGTGGCCATCTTGAATTTCCTACCGACCTGAATTTTTGCTAGGCTCAACTAGGCATCAAGAGCAACATTCTTGTCAAGTTTCATGAAATTCTATCCAGTAGTTTCACAGGAGTAGTCGCCACAAGTTTTTCCTATATAAATGTATGTAAACAAAGATGGCCGCTGGCAGCCATGGTTGACATCCAATCAAAATGAACTTTGGTTAGGACCAACTACATGTTGTGCAAGTCATTTTGGTAAAGGTCCCAAATCAATACCACTTACGGTTTTTGAGAAGTAGTCGCCACAAAATTGCATTTTTAAAATCTATTTTTAGCTGTGGTGGCCATCTTGAATTGCTGGCCAACCTGAATTTTTGCTAGGATCATCTAGACATCAAGAGCAACTTTCCTGTGAAGTTTCATGAAAATCTGTCACGTAGTTTCTGAGGAGTAGTTTCAGAGGAGTAGTCGTCACAAAAAAGACGATGGACGTCGCACCACAGCATAAATTAAAAAACATTAGAAGATGAATTAACCTTGCTAATAGTAAGACTGCCAATAAAATAATGTGTTAACATGCGAAAAAAAAAAATATTTAAATGCTCTACTGGTGATTTACATATAGTTTTTTTGCGACTTATTGATGCGAGAATCAGTGAGATTCTAGTCCAATCTCCGTTTTTCTGAGACCAATCTCCCTACTACAGAAGCTGCCAGGTTAATATGTTGCGAATGCCAATCCACTGCATTGTCTATTCATAATGTACTCAACAAAACCCACAATGCAAAACGTCCAATTTCCCTTCTATTTTCAATGTTAATATGCGGTATTGTTGATTGGTAAAAACGAACTATATATAACTGAACATTTTATCAATATTTTTGTGTGATTTTTGGCAAAATGAATTCTAACATAACACTGGCGTAGAGCAGTCGGTAGTGCAGCGGATTTGTTCTTTGGAGGCCCCGGGTTCAATCCTCCGTGGTGCCGCTGAGTTTCGTTGGTGTGTTCTTGGGCAAGACACATTCCCTTAGCCTTGTCCGTCGGATAGGGACGTAAACCAGGCGGTCCCATGTATCCGTCTATCCTCCGAGCACGTTAAAGAACCATAGAAATCTATTCGATAATAAGAGTAGGGCACGCTTCCCGGATTCCTATGTATCCTTCCCCTCTCTCTGAGGTGGATCTAAATAATCTATACTATGTTGATGAACCATTAAACAACATTCAATTCAATTCAATTCTAACATTCTAAAAAGAGAAAATAACATTTTCACAAAACAGATTCCATAGGATTTAAACTGAATTCATTCTGTGGAGTTTTGGTTAACAAATAAAGCCCTCAGTTCTAAAAGTATGACATGCTAACTTTGTTTAACATTTATGCATTACATGAATAACTGCTTTTTCCTTCAAATCAACAAATATAAGGCAAACAAAATACCTTTGAAGTACTATTTTATCAGGCAATAATACCCAATATTTACACTGAAAATAGAACGAAAATCGGATATTTTTTATAGTTTTTTGTTGAGAATATTTATTTACAACAGATCTCTCTTAGAAGGCACATCCATTCAACTTTGAACTTTCTGAAGCATATTAAAAAATTACAGGTATTTTAAATATGATTTACAGTAAAAAAAAAAAAAGTTATAAAATACATATTAAAGAATAATGTAAACTTACGGCCATCTAATTTATGCATAATGTTTCCGTTTTCATTTGACACCAATGGTTTCCTGTCCATCAACTCAAATATACGAACAGATGCACCAAGGGCCTGAATATAATAGAATAAATACAGGATTTTACTTGAGTGTCCGTTTAATACTGAATTTATTAAACCAGTTGTATAAAATAATATGATGTGAGGCTGTTCCGAGTTTAATAAATTCAATATTATTATAAAATAGGCACAAATGCGTGATTCTATTTTATAGGATAACTCCAAAAATGCAACAAAACATACATTCATTAATGTTGCTGTCTATATAAACCGACACTGAACAACAGAGCTGTCTCGTTGATTTCCGTAAACGAATATTTTTAATGTTTACAGAAATCGACATGGCAATTCTGATTGCAGACCAACTTAACAGAAAAGACCCCGTGACAACTCGGCCGTCATTTGCACATTTATTACATTAATTCCCACCGGGAGCTCGACTTGTATGTGAGGAAGTGTCGATTCTTACGGATGGCGGGAGGTATACAGTACTGGTTCTACCCAGGAAAAGCGGGTGGTCTGCCCCCACCACAAAAAATCATTAATTCCCACTGGGAGCTCAACTTGTGAGGAAGTGTCGATTCTTACGGATGGCGGGAGGTATATAGTACTGGTTCTACCCAGGAAAAGTGGGTGGTCTGCCTCTACCACAAAAAATTGACCATCATATATAACTTACATGTGTTGAAAATGACAAAAAAACATACAAACAAACAAACATTATTAGTTATTGGGTTTGTTACTGACCCCTACAGAAATATGTGGGGTCAGTAAGATTTATAGGGGGCGAGGCAATAGCCGAGTTCCCCTATACATCTGACTGACCCCACATATTTCTGTAGGGGTCAGTAGCAAACCCAATAACTGATTTATTGCATCTAGCACCTTTTTTTAAGGCAAACGCCGATATTTAACCCATTTTAATAGAGCGTCAACGTCATTGAGATGTTCGCCCAATTTGACGTCATGACGTTGACCGGTACAGTTTAAAAACATTATTAAATTTACTTATTATGTTATTAAATTTAAACATTATTAAATTTACTTATTATGTTTGTTACTAATGCCTTAAAGAATTATTTGCAAATGATTTAAACTTTGAATCGGAATTGTAGTCCATATTGTTTTAGTGACCCTCTATGAAATTTACTGAGCCACTATAGAATAATAGAGGGTCACCATGTGACCGCTCTAATCCAATGAAACTCCTAGGATTTTGTGCGAGGTGCAATAATAATTCTTATGATATTTATGTCATGGCTTTATTCCACTCCCACACTGCAAGTTACGCAATATAACAGAATCAAAATAAATCTCCTTCAAGCACAACATGGCAGAAAACCAGGTTTTAAATCAGCACAACCTTGCAGTTTCTCTGCCAGTAATTCCTCACAGACAAGAATTTCACAATGTTTCAGTTTGAATAAATCACAACCTGCATTTGTTTTAACGAACCCATTTGCATTCTTAAAATTCTGAAAAGAAAGGGAAATGGGGGGTCTGCATGCTTTGAATATTACCATAGGCTGATTTAATTAGCAGACGTAACTTAAAGAATGTGAGGAATCAGAAACAAAAGGCTGTGTCTCAGTGGTTTACATATTTGAGATATTTTCCTTGATTGAAATAAAAATACATTTAGTTTGTTAATCTTCATCTTGCTTATAATTATTTTGTATGTAAACGGAATTAAAACATCAACCATAAAATTGTTCAATGGAATATAATTTCTGTTTGAAGGCATTCCATCACTTGGATCTTGTTTTAAGTCATGGATAAAAGTTAAAGGCATTCCACTACTGCGATCTTGTTTTAGGTCATGGATAAAAGCTAGGAAAATGCCCTAAATAACAGTAATCGCATACATTTAACTGTAAAGAACAGAGGCATACGTGTTTAAAAATTAAGACGCCAATAGAGAAACTATTATAAAAATATATTATAAAGTCAACTTTAGTTTAAATTCATTATTAATTATTTTACCATACGGGCCTAAGTGCCTATTGGATTTTGAAATAAATTATATACTATAATAATAATAATAATAATATATATATATTTAAATTCCATTGTCTTCTTTTGTTAAAATTGTTAGTTAGAAGACATTAGGATCATATTTATCTTATGTTTTTGAATACATGACTTCAATAACAGGACCATAACATGATTCCTAATCTATACTGAAAGGAAAAAGAAACGCAGGGTGCGTATTTCCGCTATATATTGCATATACTGCACACTTAATCCCATATATATTCCAAGGAAATCCCAAGATGTTTTGTAAAAAAAAAAGTGCAGTTAGTTAGAGAAAGGACACAACTGTGATGTTGTAGACGTTTTAATCACAGTACACGTTGTAACAAGAAATTCATAAATGCTGAAGTACCTCTTTGAAAAATTGAGCCAGTTCAGTACTGTATTTAATGTCAAGTGATTGCAACATTTAAAGCCTAAGTTTGCTCACCTGCTTGAGCCAAATGCGCATTCTGACGATAATGAAACTTTAAAGGGGTAACCATTGGTGTGTTCAGTGCTGTTTAAACTTTCTTTCTAAAAGGACAGGCCTAATGTCACCCTGTACCATTCGATTAGCAGTAGCATATTAAACATACAATATATAGCGCAAAATACGCACCCTGCGTTTCTTTTTCCTTTCAGTATATTAAGCCATGTTGCCCTTTAAAAGCATATTTTGGTCATTATGATTGCAGAAGACCTATTTACCTTGTAGAGGTTGGTTATTTACACTGGCCTGTGATGACAAAAGACAATAGTAATACTGTCGTTATTAAGAGACAACAATTTGCATTTTTTGCATAGTATTTTATGACTTCATTAAATTGTAGATTATGAGGTCAGTTTTGTTTCAGTTTTTGGTAATATCATAGTTTCCTTATTTAGATACAGTTTTTATACAGTGTTTTATGACATCATTTAACTGGTATCTGTAAGGTATCAGTTTTTATTCAGTTTTTTATGACATCATTTAACTGGTATCTATAAGGTATCTGTTTTTATGATGTTTTTTTATGACATCATTTAACTGGTATCGATTGGGTATCTTTTTTTTTTGCAGTTTTTCATGACATCATTTAAGTGGTATATAACAGGTATCAGGCTTTGTGACATCATGAGACTGGTCATCTCATTTAAATATTTCGCTGATTTTAAAACTGCATTTTCACTGACGAAACATCATTTTAACCGCATTTTGACTAAAAACTGGTTATAAAACTGAGTTTATGCAAATGATATGCTTATCAGTTTTACTCATTTCTTTAATATAACCGGTTTTTAACTGATATTTAACTGATCAAAAAAAAACTGATATAAAACTGCAACTTAAGTGTAGTTCATTTAGCTAAGGGTAACCTGTCTGTGATGGTTGGCCATACATCGCGCGCCTTATCATTCAGACTTATATAACCTGCCTGTGTTGGTGGGCCACTCACCTCGCGTCTTATCATTCAGCCTTATATAACCTGCATGTGTTGGTGGGCCACACACTGAATGCCTTATCATTCAGCCTTAAATAACCTGTCTGTGTTGGTAAGCCATACACCGCGTGCCTTATCATTCAGCCTTATATAACCTGCCTGTGTTGGTGAGCCATACACCGCGTGCCTTATCATTCAGCCTTATATAACCTGCCTGTGTTGGTGAGCCATACACCGCGTGCCTTATCATTCAGCCTTATATAACCTGCCTGTGTTGGTGAGCCATACACCGCGTGCCTTATCATTCAGCCTTATATAACCTGCCTGTGTTGGTGAGCCATACACCGCGTGCCTTATCATTCAGCCTTATATAACCTGCCTGTGTTGGTGGGCCATACACCGCGTGCCTTATCATTCAGCCTTATATAACCTGCCTGTGTTGGTGAGCCATACACCGCGTGCCTTATCATTCAGCCTTATATAACCTGCCTGTGTTGGTGAGCCATACACCGCGTGCCTTATCATTCAGCCTTATATAACCTGTCTGTGTTGGTGGGCCATACACCGCGCGCCTTATCATTCAGCCTTATATAACCTGTCTGTGTTGGTGAGCCATACACCGCGTGCCTTATCATTCAGCCTTATATAACCTGCCTGTGTTGGTGAGCCATACACCGCGCGCCTTATCATTCAGCCTTATATAACCTGTCTGTGTTGGTGGGCCATACACTGCGCACCTTATCATTCAGCCTTATATAACCTGCCTGTGTTGATGGGCCACATCACATGCCCTATCATTCAGCCTTATATTACCAGTCTGTGTTGGTGGGCCATACACTGAATGCCTTATCATTCAGCCTTATATAACTTGCCTTGTTGGTGGGCCATACACCCCTCCCCTTTTCATTCAGCCTTATATAACCAGTCTGTGTTGGTGGGCCATACACTGAATGCCTTATCATTCAGCCTTATATAACCAGTCTGTGTTGGTGGGCCACACACCGCGCGCCTTATCATTCAGCCTTATATAACCAGTCTGTCATGGTGCGCTACACACTGCGCGCCTGATCAGTCAGCCTTATATAACCAGTCTGTGTTGGTGGGCCACACACCGCGCGCCTTATCATTCAGCCTTATATACGTGTCTGTGTTGGTGGGCCACACACCGCGTGCCTTATCCTTCAGCCTTATATAATCTGTCTGTGTTAGTGGGTCACACACTGCACATCTTATCATTCAGCCTTATATAACCTGCCTGTGTTGGTGGGCCATACACTGCACGCCTTATCATTCAGCCTTAAATAACCTGTCTGTGTTGGTGAGCCATACACAGTGTGCCTTATCATTCAGCCTTATATAACCTGTCTGTGTTGGTGAGCCACACACAGTGCGCCTTATCATTCAGCCTTATATAACCTGTCTGTGATGGTGGGGGATACACCGCACGCCTTATCATTCAGACTAACAAAACCAGTCTGTGATGGTGGGCCACACACCGCGCGCCTTATCATTCAGCCTTATATAACCTGCCTGTGTTGGTGAGCCATACTCAGTGCGCCATATCATTCAGATTTATATAACCTGTCTGTGTTGGTGAGCCACACACAGCACGCCTTATCATTCAGCCTTATATAACCTGTCTGTGATGGTGGGCCATACACCGCGCGCCCTATCATTCAGCCTTATTTAACCAGTCTGTGTTGGTGGGACACACACCGTGCGCCTTTCATTCAGCCTTATATAACCTGCCTGTGTTGGTTAGCCACACACAGCGCGCCCTATCATTCAGCCTTATATAACTAGTCTTTGATGGTGGGCCACACACCGTGCATCTTATCATTCAGCCTTATATAACCTGCCTGTGTTGGTGAGCCATACACAGTGCGCCTTATCATTCAGCCTTATATAACCTGTCTGTGTAGGTGGGCCACACACGGCGTGCCTTATCATTCAGCCTTATATAACCTGTCTGTGATGGTGGGCCATACACTGCGCCACACACGGCGCGCCTTATCATTCAGCCTTATATAACCTGTCTGTGATGGTGGGCCATACACCGCGCGCCTTATCATTCAGCCTTATATAACCTGTCTGTGATGGTGGGCCATACACTCATTACACTGTGCACCTTATCATTCAGCCTTATATAACCAGTCTGTGTTGGTGGGCCACACATCGCGTGCCTTTTCATTCAGCCTTATATAACCTGTCTGTGTTAGTGGGCCATACACTGTGCACCTTTATATCATTCAGCCTTATATAACCTGTCTGTGTTGGTTGGCCACACACTGCGCGCCTTATCATTCAGCCTTATATAACCTGCCTGTGTTGGTGGGCCATACACCGCACACCTTATCATTTAGCCTTATATAACCAGTCTGTGTTGGTTGGCCATACACACCATGCCTTATCATTTAGCCTTATATATACTGCCTTTGTTAGTGGGCCATACACAGCTCGCCTTATCATTCAGCCTTATATAACCAGTCTGTGATGGTGGGCCATACCCAGCGGACCTTATCATTTAGCCTTATATATACAGCCTTTGTCGGTGGGCCATACACTGCACGCCTTATCATTCAGCCTTATATAACCAGCCTGTGTTGGTGAGCCATACACAGTGCACCTTATCATTCAGCCTTATATAACCTGCCTGTGTTGGTGGGCCATACACCGCGCGCCTTATCATTCAGCCTTATATAACCTGTCTGTGTTGGTGAGCCATACACAGTGCACCTTATCATTCAGCCTTATATAACCTGCCTGTGTTGGTGGGCCATACACCGCGCGCCTTATCATTCAGCCTTATATAACCAGCCTGTGTTGGTTGGACACACACCGCGCACCTTATCATTTAGTGTAGTGTCATTAAGTTTATGGTATGGATGACTTAGTGTTAGTATGACTTGGTGCAAGTATGAGTTAGTGTGTCATTTAGGTGTAAGCATGATTTAGTGTGATTATGTGTATGTATGATTTAGTGTATGTGTCATTTAGGTGTTAGCATGATTTAGTGTGATTATGTGTATGTATGATTTAGGTGAAAGTATGGTTGTGTGTAAGTATGGATGTGTGTGTGTGTATGGTTTAGTGTACACATGATTGAGTATATGTGATGATCTAGTGTCTGTATGATTTAGTGTCAGTATGATTTAGTGTCAGTATGATTTAGTGTATGTATGATTTAGTGTATGTATGATTTGGTGTCAGTATGATTTAGTGTCGGTTTGATGAAGGGTAAGTATGATTTAGGTGAAAGTATGGTAGTGTGAAAGTATGAATCAGTGCGTGTATGATTTAGTGAACACATGATTTAGTTTATGTATGAATTAGTGTAAGTATGATTTATTGTTTTGCAACAGTAATTCCATTGTGTTTACTGTATCAGCATGCCATAGCAAAACTTATCAATAAAAGACGTTCCAGTAATTGTTTTTTAAGACCCAAAGTGCAAAACATTTAATATCTGTTTTCATCTCTTTGGCAGTAATTGGATAATAACTGATTTCTGCTGCGTTGAAAGTGCATGTAATGCTTCATCGCAACACTGTCATAACTACATATAAATAAACAAGAAGAAGATACGACAGTGTTGCGTTAAACTCTTCAACGTGAAGATTGAGACTGAAGTAAGCTTTGATCCATCAGATGTGGGGAGAATATAGATTGCTGTAGGTGTGGCGGTGTTCAGACAGCCTGTATGAGTCCAAGAAAATATCAAAGGATGTACTTAAAATGAAATAGCGAACTACTTATCCATCCTTCAACACAGATGTTGATGTAAATTTTGAGAAAATATTTTGACACCCGATAATGAAGAACTCTCAAAATAATTGTTTTTTCTTCAAAATTACATTTATTAAATTAATTTACCAGCTGATTGTAGTTAGTGTAGGCAATCGGATGCATGCTTGTGAATTACATCTAACAGAGTTATAGACAGACACTTCATAAAAAGAGGTCCAAAAGAACACGAGTGTATTCTACTTGTTAACATGGCTCTAACAATACAGGAAAGGAAACTGCGCAATATATAGTTTTTCCAATCTATCACAAAGAAACACATACTGTCTCATCTTTTTCTTCAACAAGAAACATGAAAATTCCACAAAAATCAGGTTTTCAGTAAGCTTTCTACAAAGTTTCATTCCAATATAACTTTCATATAACCTACCTACACACCAAGTTTCACTTCAATATCCCACTCCTAACTGAAGTTATTGTCAATGAGCAAAATCCATTTTCTATTTGTAGTAACAGCAATCTTGACCGTGACAGCAATGACCCTAAATGCAATCCCAAGCTTCCTTTCCATATAAGCTATCTATGCAGCAAATTTTGTCGCAATATTTTTAAGTTTTAGTTACAGCGACCCTGACCCCACTGACCCCGAATGCAATCCCAAGCTTCTTTTCCAAAAAAGCTACCTACCAATAAGTTTAGTTGCAATATCTCTCTCCTAACAAGTTATTGAGCGGAAACCATTTTTCTCTATTTTTAGTAATCTGTGACCCCTGTGACCCCCAAATGAAATCCCTTTCTTTCCATATAAGTTACCTACCAAGAAACATAGATTAACATTTACATTTGGAAGGATATCTTTAAAAGTGATCTGCAAGCAAGTTTTGGCACAATACCTCACTCCTATCAAAAATTACTCAGAGGAAACCATGAGTTGATCGTCGCCCGACAGCCCATCCACCAAATGGCATTTGCCAATCTAAAAACCAGGCTTTCCAAAGGAAAACCTGGTTAAACAAGAGGCCCAAGAGGGACTGTAGACGCTCTACTGAGTAAAGAGCTTTTATTGGGAGATCACGAGAAGTAATTGGTACAAAGCTTCGTGTTACCCGCTATAAACATGTGATGATTTGTTGCAAAACTATAACTGGTTTTATTTGTATATGATATTTCACTGGAATGGATTAAGTGGTTTCGGAGGAGATGTCGTTTGAAATCTCTTTAAATTTGACCTAATTTTAGCCATGGTGGCCATTTTGGATGACTGACGGCCGCAAAAAACATAAATCTGAGGAGGACTATCCCAAAGATCATTGTGATTAAGTTTCATCAAAATCCTTCAACCGGTTTCAGAGATGTAATTTTTAGCCTTTTCCTATATAACTCTATGTAAACTTTGGGTTGATGTGGTGGCCATTTTCATTATTCGACAATAACGAAAAACATAAACTTGATAGAGGCCAACCCAAGGAACATGTTTATGATATTTCACAAGAATGGAATAAGCGTTTTCGGAGGACATGTTGTTTGAAATTTCCTTAAATTTGGCCTAGTTTTAGCCATGGTGGCCATCTTGGATGACTGGAACACAAATCTGAAAGGAACTATCCCAAAGATCATTGTGATTTCAGTTTCATCAAAATCCTTCAAGCGGTTTCAGAGAAAATGTCATTTTTAACGTTTTCCTATATAACTCTATGTAAACTTTGGGTCGCTGTGGCGGCCATTTTGATTATTTGATTATTTGACGATAAGGAAAAACACAAACTTGATAGAGGCCAACCCAAGCAACATATTTATGGTATTTCACAATAATGGAATAAGTGGTTTCGTCGGAGATGTCGTTTGAAATTTCCTTAAATTTGACCTAGTTTTAGCCATGGTGGCCATCTTGGATGACTGACGGCCAAGAAAAACATAAATCTGAGAGGGGCCCTCCCAAGTAACATTGTGATGAAGTTTCATCCAAATCCTTTAAGCGGTTTCAGAGGAGATGTCGATTTTATAAAATTGCTAACGGACAGACGGACGACAAGTGATCGCATAAGCTCGCCTGGCCTTTGGCCAGTAGAGCTAAAAAGGGGAGACAAAAATGATCTCATGTAACTTTTGACATTTTCTACATAATTGATGCGCATGATTCTTATCCAACCTGCGGGTAAGATAAGATTTTCCAGCACCTGTTAAATCCTTTTATTATACCTAACATAAAACGCCCATGCTAAATCCCCACAAGGATATAACTTTTATAGCAACTTTTGAAAAAAGTTGTTTTTAAAGAAAAAGGCCAATAGACTGCTTCAATGCGCATGTTCCGTTTCATTCAAACAAGCAGTGGAGCAGTCTATCCTGCAAAGTGAAATCTGTACTGAAAATGAATCTTATTTTTGCCCGAGGGAATTTCGGTATAATAAAATAAATATCACATTCATGACAGGTATGAATGTTCACCCTTCGGATATTGACTATCTTTGGGCGATAATCATATCCTCAGGGTGAACATTCTAACTATCACCCTCTCATGAATGTGACAATCTCGTATGCTGGAAACCCAGTCTGCAACTGTGTCCTGTTAATGTACAAGGGTTTTTTTCTGGCTATTATCTTTGAGGAATCAAACAGCGGAAGAAGCTCATTTGCTTATTAATATTACAAGCATATCAACTGACCTGCATGAATTCACCATAGAGAGCTGACATCAATGCGAACGCCATTGCAACTTGTAGAGTGTACAGTAAAAATGCTGAAACATAAAAAACATTCACCTAAATGTTGTTGTTGATAGTAAATCTTTAAAATAACAGAAAAGGAGGACAAAAACAGAATTGATGAGACGACACATTGCCATTGATCCAGTCAATCATAACAGTTCAGTGTATAATAAATACAGATTATTTAACTGCAGGGATCTATTATAGTGAAATCTTTCACTAGATGGTATGTGTGCAATTCTTTTTGCACAAACAAGTGGATGTGAGTGAAAACAAAGACAAAATGACTACCATCGAGTGAAAGATTTCCACATAACTAAACACAGCAGTTAAATAATCTATTTATTACACTTTAAATCAGTTTATGTATGATATTAACAGGAATGTTTCACTTTGTTGAATGCTACTGGCGAAGAGCATCAAAGTCAGCATCTCTTTATTGAAGTCAGTTTGTTATTTCTGTGTTGGGAGTTAGTTATTAATATTTGGTGATTATGAATTTTCTTTCACTGAGAAATCTCACAAATAGTAATGTAATAATGGTAAATCATTTTGACGTGTTGACTATATGAGTGTTTGTGTAGTTCTAAGGAATATAGTCCCTCGACCAGTTGAGTAGATTGACTATATGATACTGTTCAAACAGTTTTTATCAATCAATTATAATAGCCCATTCAAAACTTTATAATTAAGAACATTAACTTGTGATTTAATTACTACGCATCCGAATTCCTAACTGTATTTTATTCACCGATAAGATACAGGTAGGTATTTATTATTTCGATTCCAACACAACAATAACCCCTTTGTTTACGCTATTGTGGGAGCACTATATATTATCTCGGAGGTCAAGGTAATCAGGCTGCTATGTTTACAGGCTGTTCCATTGGGCGCCCCCGTATGCAAAGTTATGCGCGGTAAAATATGTTTCAATACACTAGTAGTCACGTGACAAACAATTAAGTCATTGCTTACGTCCTATAGCTTGCGCTGTATGACGTCAAACGTTCTCAGCTTGTTCAAGATGCTTATTAATGTTATATTTACTGATGCATATGATGGGTTTATATCGGGGGTGTGCAAGGTTTGGGAGCATGTCAATTTTGTTGTAATTAACATTTCATTTAAATTACTGTTGAGTTTGTCTTCGTGACATATATTTACCACAGCGTTTTTTTTCACCATTTTGGGAATGGGTCCGTGGCCGGTCAAATTGGGAAAAAACACGTGAAATATTACATATTTATTGATGATTAACATAATAAAATATTTTCACAACTGTAATATATGTTTCAAGTTTTTATTGTACTTCACTGTGTTGTTACAGAATAATTTCCCTGTTTTTGTTGTCCCTGAAAATGTTAACAATGCTGTTAAGTTCATTGTCATTTAGGGCTGCACCAGATTCTCTGCATATTCTCATGACTGAGGAAAGAGTTTCCTGGCCCAGACGATTTCTGTTATTCGTCCTTTATTTAGTATTAACCCATTGCTCACTAATTAGGCGCTTGTTACATGGTAGAATATACTAGCGGTAAAGCGTTTCGATAACACACAAGCGGTAAAGCGTTTCTGCAACGCATAAACAACATGGCGTCGTCCTCGGGTGACGAGGCTGTGTTTTGCGTTTCAATTTACACAGAAAAGCAGAAGAAACAGAAGAAACATACAACCCTGGTAAAAAACTTTATTAAGAAGATTAATCTAAAACAGAACTGGGAAGATCTATTACATCTGTGTATTGAAAATATCCCAGGAGAAAAATTGACGGAAAAACAACTTCGATTTGGGAATTATTTAGTTGGAAATTGGGAAAAATGGTCAAATTTTTTAATTGGGAATGGGGCCGTTTATCGGACCCATTTATATAAGGTAAAAAAACACTGTACCAAGTGAGGTCATGTAACGTGGCGCTTCTAGCGGATAAAATATATGCGGGGAATTAATGGAACAGCTGTATTTTATTGTTGAATAACATACAGTTGTCCCTCTTCTTTGTGTATATGAAAGACTGCGCAGGTCGTGTTAGAACAGACATTTTTTTGAAAATAACAGATGACATGTTAACTTATAATTGGTTTGATTGTGATAAACGTAGTACACTTACATGTGAGAATCCCGGGAGTGATGCCTTTAGAAGGGTCAGTATAGTTTTCATGTACCAGTTTGCCCCCGTACCACAGGACCAGAGTGATGGAGCCATAAATCAGCACTCCAACAGCACCCTCAAATATACCTGAAATTCAGAAATTATATTAAAGTATAAAAAATGTTCTTATTTAAATTAAGAGACAAGTCACAGAGGTACTACAAATTACACAGGAAAGATATCTATGCATAAAATTCATATGTGCTACATATGTATTTCATATGAGTCATGTGTAGCACATTTGAAAAATAAATTTTACTGAAACTTAAAACAGGTCATTTAACCATTTCTACAAAATTCTTCTCTATTTTTTATTCTAGTGCTACATGTATTATATGTATTGTAGTTTCATCATGTTCATATGAAATACATATATTTTATAATCATTTTAACCCTTAACCCGCTACATATTTCTTTGAATTAAGACGTGACAAAGGGGTGTTTTGGGGAAAATGACTGATCAGCAGCTGAGCATTGTAAACCATGATCAACCTAGGTTTGGACGCAAAGGCTATTATAGTCGTGCATAGCGGGTTAAAGGTTAATATGAAAAACATATGTTGTCACTGGTACATAAGCTCCACATAATCAGGTATCATCTGCATATTATAGTCGTGCTTAGCGGGTTAAAGGTTAATATGAAAAACATATGTTGTCACTGGTACATAAGCTCCACATAATCAGGTATCATCTACATACGAAAATGTACAATGAAAGTAACATGCTAACAAAATCACACATATGTGGCACACGTCCCAACATTTTTCCTGTGTAGTGGTCTAACGATGCATCAACTTATTTATGTATTTTGATTGTGACTGTCTTTACAGCACTGTATCGATGCTTAACTGAGCCATCGATAACAATCGTCAATAGAATGGTGAACTATTGATGGTTTTCGACAGTCATTAACAAGAATATAGTCCTGGCAATCTAATAATTCAGTATCTTACGGACAGTACCTAAAACACAAACAAAGCAAGCACTTGGGTGCACTTTGATAGTCAAGGAAACACATTACAGTCAAACAATAATTTAAAAAAAATCTATACCTCCAGCTGCTGCCAGTTTCTTGCCAACATCGTAGCTTTTGTCCACGTCAGACCCGTATGACAGTGCCGCCTTCCTCTCACCAGCGAATGTGCGCACCGTTCGTATACTGGAGAGATTTTCCTCCGCTTGTGTACCGGCATCAGCCAGTCTGTCCTGGAACTGCTGACGTAATTTCTTCATAAACTTTCCTGGAAGAAAAAATATTTATCTTATTCCTTGTTTATCTGTATAGTCTGAATTATATCACACCCCACCTCCAACCCCACCCACTAACAAACAAACACAACAAAGTCTGTCTTTCGTCAACAAGTGCCTCGCCTATATTACTGTCAGGAAACTGAATTTGAATACGCAATGTTGAAGATATAAGAATGAGAAAAACTTTTAATGCGAAACTGGAAATTTAAAGCAATAAATTTCTACATGTAAAAAAGAGCCATAATTTTGCGAAGGGACAAACATGTGTTAAGCGACGGGACGTGAAGGGACAAACATGTGTTACGCGACAGGACACAAGGAGACAAAAATATGTTATGCGATGGGACGTGAAGGGACAAACATGTGTTACACGACAGGACACAAGGAGACAAAAATGTGTTATGCGATGGGACGTGAAGGGACAAACATGTGTTACGCGACGGGACACGAGGAGACAAAAATGAGTTATGCGGTGGGACAAAAATGGGGCATTACTGACAGCGTGATTCCTATTTAGACCCCATTTCACTTTGTGAAAGCGGGGGTATAATAAACAAACTTTAATGCAGAACTTTAACATAGCAATGTGATACTAATGTCTTGGCATCTTCTTCAAAGGAGAGTCAAATAACATAAATCAACTTACAGCCTAGGTGTAAATCTCCGTTCAGAAAGTATAGGTAATATATTTCCATGTCTCATGGGTCAGCTTGAATTTATACATATCATTTAAATAAATAACTAGAAGGGTGTTCCATGGATGACTTGTGTCGCCCACCGTGTGATTATTTCAGCAAGTGCTGTCAGTTAGCTTGGTTAGGTTAAAGTTTTACGAAAGGGGGAATAACTTCGAAAAAATTAACGTCAGAGTTATTACACATGTGTAACAATTCCTCTGGTTAAGATGAAGGTGTGTGTGAAGTTTCGTGAACATAGGTCAAAGACTCTTCAGTTATGGCTTAGGTAAGGTTGCAGGTTAAAGTGTGACAGATGGACGGACGATGGATGACAACGATGGACGACAGATGATGACGGACAACTGACAAAGTGATACTTAAGTGTCTGCCATGCTAAGCAGGTGACACAACAATTGTCAAGCAAAGGTTGTTATATATATATATCTTCCATATCTCACAAGAAGTTAATTTAACAACAACATTTTTCAAATTTGGGAAGAAAACATAATCCTACCATACTGTACAGCGCCTAGAGATACAATGGGCACCACAGACAACAGGACACCAGTCAGAGCTGGGTTCAAGGTGAACATCAATACCAGGGAACCGATCATCTGAAGCAGGTACCGTGACAACATCGACAGGTTTACCTGAAATTAGTAATTACATACATGTACATGAGAGTAACGTTAATGTTGATGAGACTTCATTTCATTTTCTCTTAAATCATGTTTCGGTATAACTGAGGGCTGCTCATCCAGAGATTTTTTTTCTCGAGTTTTCAGACATCTGTTTCTTTTAGTGACAGTGACATGTGCATTAGATTAAAGGATTTAACTCAATATAACAGCATGGAAAGATGAATTAAATCAAATTTGGAGTTTTAAATTTTTCTTCATTTTTCTACCTTAGCTTTAAATATATTATTGGTGCTACTTAATTAACAACTACCTATTAAACAAGAGGCGCAAGAGGGCCTGTGAATGCTCTACTTGCTAATGATTAAGTTTGTGTATAAGGGGCCATAACTATGTCAAAAATCATTCAACCGGAACCTGGCAATGATATGCGCAACTAGGCTTTGTACTGACCATCCCTGCCAAGTATCGCTGAAATCTGCCCAGAGGTTCAGGAGAACTTGTCTGTACAAAGATAGTGTATTAAAAAACTCTGCCAAAATCATTCAACGGGAACATAGCAAGGCATACACAACTAAGCTTGGTACTCATCATCTCTGGCCGGATTTCAGCTAATAAAGGCTGTATCGTGTTAACGAGGCCAAATTATAGCACATTTCAAGGGCCATATTAAACTCCTGTGTAAATAGTCTGATCTGGCTGGTTTTTGAACTCGTCCGAGCTATCATTGATATTAACAACCTGGAAAAAATGAAGGCCCTATCATGTTAACGAGGCCAAATAATAGCATATTTCAGAAAAAAACAAGGACCATAACTCCAGTGAAAATGGTTCAATCTGGCTGGCGTTTTTTAACTCGTCCGAGCTTTCATTGATATCAACAATCTGATAGAGTTTGGTAAAGATCGGATACAAAATGAAGGCCCTATCGTGTTAACAAGGCAAAATACAGCAATTTTAACTAAATCAAGGGCCATAACTCCGGTGTTACTGGCCCAAACTAGCTGGTTTTCGAACTTGCCCGAGCTTTCATTGATATCAACAATCTGGTAAAGTTTGAAAAAGATCCATCGTGTTTACGAGGCAAAATATAGCAATTTTAACAAAATTAAGCGCCATAACTCTGGTGTAACTGGTGTGAACTAACTGGTTTTCGAATTTGTCCAAGCTTTTATTGATATCAACAATCTGGAAAAGCTGAAAAAAATCGGATAAAAAATAAAGGCCGTATCGTGTTAATGAGATCAAATTATAGCATATTTCGTAAATTCAAGGGCCATAACTCCTGTGTAAATGGTCCGATCTGATTTTCGAACTCGTCCGAGCTTTCATTGATACCAACAATCTGGTAAAGTTTGAAAAATATCGGATGAAAAATGAAGGCCCTATCGTGTTAACAAGGCAAAATACAGCAATTTTAACTAAATCAAGGGCCATAACTCCGGTGTTACTGGCCCAAACTGGCTGGTTTTCGAACTTGCCCGAGCTTTCATTGATATCAACAATCTGGTAAAGTTTGAAAAAGATCAGATAAAAATGAAGGTCCTATCGTGTTAACGAGGCAAAAGTTAACGGACCGACGATGGACAACTCACCATCCCATAAGAACAGTTTGCTTTGATTTATTCAAATTATTATGAATAATGATTTGAAAAATAACAAGTAAATTAAGTGTAGAAAAACTAACAGGAGGCAGTGTCAAAAAAATAGAAATCAAAATGCTTCGTGTCCTAGGCATGCTAGGCATTCAAAACAATTTGAAATGAAATGGGGTTTTACTATATAAATATCACAGATAGTAAGAATGGTCACCCTGAGGATATGATTATCGCCTGAGGCAGAGCCGAGGGTGATAATCAATATCCGAAGGGTGAACATTCTTACTATCATCCTCTCATGAATGTGATATTTATTTTATTATACCGAAATCTGCTCGGGCAAAAATAAGGTTCATTTTCAGTATAGATTTCACTTTGCCAGATTTTTTATTTTTTTTAAGTGTTTATAAAATTTATAGCGTTGGATTGGATATAACGTAACTAAGAAAATGAGCGGTAGTTTACGGTAAAGTACTTATGAAGTTATGATGAATTAAAAATCACATTTCACCATACTGAGCCGATGACATCACCGAAACAGTACGCACTCCAGCATGCATCAAAGCTGCGCATCTGATAATTTTTTACTATCACCCAGCGATTTACTATCACCCTGTACTATCTCTCTCGCGTGAGATAGTAAGAAATTAGACATTGTTGTCTATGGGGATTTACCATGAGCGTTTTATGTGAGGTATAATAAATCCCGTTAACATATCCTATTATGTATCCTATTATGTTATGTTATGAGACAACCATCATAGAAGGAAATGAGGTGACAGATGAAGTTTCCCATCAAACACGCCACCACCAGGGAACAAACGCATGGTAGATGTATGTAGCTCTAAAGCCAGAGCCCGTTTATCCACTGAGTTTCCGGGGCTGCTTAATAACAATTTGAATTTTAAAATGATACTCACAGTGACAGCATTTTGCAGCACCTGGGTATCAGACGACAGCCTATTGCACAATTCACCAGTTCTGAAAGGAACAGACATATCTGTTTTTAAACATTGAAAAATTAAATGTGTCTAGCTATCTAGTAAATTCTCAATTCTCTTTCTTTTTTAATTGTACAGGGTGGCTATACCACAATACTTTTTGATAGCTTTAACGAATGCAACTGGACCAGGAAGGAAGAGGACGCTTCATAATGTAATAATTTTAAGTGGCCTAACTTGCACAGTCCTAACTGCGATTTAGTGACCTTGACTGATGTGTTTGTAGGCCGCACCGAGAGTGAAGCAGTTAGTCCTAGTCCTAGTGAAGTCCTAGAACTCTGTTGCAGAAAGGCCCATTGGCATTGAGCGGTACCCGGTTGCAGGTAGGTCCAGCATGAGAGGTACCTGGAAATCCCTAGAACACAGTTGCAGGTAGGCTAATTGAGCAGTACCAGGTAGCAGGTAGGCCCAGCATGAGCGGTACCCGGCAGGTCCTGGTCAGAAACAGCAGGTAAGCTCAGCAGTAGGCAGTACCTCGTCGGTCCCAGAACCAGACTGCAATGATCAGCCAAGATCTAATATAGTACCATAACCAAAAGCTGCAGGAAAGAACCCATTGGGGACAATCTGGGCTAGTTAACGGACGAGGCTAAAACTTGAGACCAGACGCTTAGTGTCTGCATTGGTTCCTTCTACAGTTTTTTGGGGGTGCATATATAACCAGAGTTATGTTTTGTCTGATTATGTATTGGCCTGTAGTGGCTGAGAATGAATATACATGTAAATCATACTATTATACAGCATAATAAATGGCAAAGTAGCTGGACAATGCAAGAAAAGCCCCAGGATTGCAGCCCCTGGAGGCGAAGGGGCGAATGGCAGATAGCACCAATAGACCAAAGTGTTTCCAGAAAATTTCAATGGAGGCCAGAAGCCAAAGCGAGGCTGTATATGAACACATTCGGATGCCAGAAAGTACCTTCAGGGAGGTTCCTCTTGGGTCCTGTCATGTTGTGCCCTTCAAAACTATGGTTACTAAATTAACCTACAAATACAAATTTGTGAATACTGAATGGATGTTAATTTAAGCACATACTTCTACTATGAGAGTCCTTTCCTCCACCGCTAATGACACAGTGATTATTTCTGCAATTTCTCTGATTACCCTAATCAAACTTTGAACCTGATCATTTCGGTCATTTTGGAAGGTTTGCAGTTCAGATGAAAAACAAAGGCCTTATCGTCCTAACCATCATGCACCAACCATCTCACAACTCAACCGACAAAACCCTTCTTCCAGTAGAGCTAATAAATTCAAACAGCTTAAAAGAAAACAAGAGGTCAATGACCTTGAAGCTCTACTGATAGGTTTTGATAGCTAGAGCAGCATTCCTGTGAAGTTTCATGAAAATCTGTCAAGTAGTTTCAGAGGAGTAGTTGCTACAAGTTTTTACTATATAACTCTTGTAAACAAAGATGACCGCTGGCAGCCATGTTTAACATCGAATCAAAATGCTTTTCAACAAGAACCAATATCATGTCATGCTCATCATTTTGGAAAAAGTCCCAGATCAATATCACTTATAGTTTTCAAGAAGTACCGTAGTCGCTACAATTTTTTTTTTAAAAATCTATTTTTAGCCATGGTGGCCATTTTGAAATTCCGGCCGAACTGAAATTTTGCTAGGATCAACTAGACATCAAGAGAAACATTCCTGTGAAACTTCATGAAAATCTGTCATGTAGTTTCAGAGGAGTAGTCGCTACACGTTTTCTATGTAAACAAAGATGGCCGCGGCAGCCATGTTTAACGTCAAATCAAAACGATTTTCGATAAGGACCAACATCATGTCATGCTGATCAATTTTGAAAACTCCCATATCAATATCATTTATAGTTTTCAGGAAGTCGCTACAAATTTGTTGTTTTTTAAATCTATTTTTGGCCGTGGCGGCTATCTTGAATTTCTGGCCAGCTTGAAATTTTGCTAGGATCAACTAGACATCAAGAGTAACATTCCTGTGAAGTATCATGAAAAACCGTCAAGTAGTTTCAGAGGAGTAATCGCTACAAGTTTTCACTATATAACTCAAGCAGCCATGTTTAATGATGAATCAAAACAATTTTCGACAAGGACCAACATCATGTCATGCTTATCAGTTTAGGAAAAAAAGTCCCATATCAATAACACTTATAGTTTTCAAGAAGTAATCGCTACAACATTTTTTTTTAATCTATTTTTAGCCGTGGCGGTCATCTTGAATTTCCGGTCGACCTGAAATTTTGCTAAAATCAACTAGACACCCAGAGCAACATTCCTGTGAAGCTTCATGAAAATCTGTCAAGTAGTTTCAGAGGAGTAGTCGCTACAAGTTTTCACTATATAACTCTATGTAAAAAAAGATGGCAGCCATGTTTAATGTCGAATCATAATGATTTTCAACGAGGACCAACATCATGTCATGCTGATCATTTTAGAAAAAGTCCCATACCAATATCACAGTTTTCAAGAAGTAGTCGCTACAAACTTGTTTTTTTAAAAATCTATTTTTTAGCTTTGGTGGCCATCTTGGATTTCACATCAACGTGAATTTTTGTTACACATTATGGGCAAAATTCATGTAAAGTTTCATGAAAATCCATCCAGTAATTTCAGAGGAGTAGTCTCTACAAAAAAAAAAGTTTAAGGCCTGTTGATCTTTGATCAGTAGAGCTAAAAACACTAAAATATGGAAGACAAAAGTTAAAATACCATTTTTATTGCCCATTAATCATGTTAATGCCCACTATTTAAACATTTTCATGCAGCTTTAAAACAAAACTGACATTGTAAAAATAAATCATAAACTAATTTTGCTATCATCTGCACAAGCGAAAACTGAAATACTTGAACATCTATATATAGTAAGTCTCTATATAGTAAATATATAATTTAGTATGCGTTTCAATTCTATTAACTATTAAATCAGAAAAGAAACACTTTTAAAGATGAATGGCCACCCTTTTTGTAGTATTATCAATTAACAAATTTAACTCTTAAACATCATATGAACATTTCTTGATAGTCCCGGAGAGAAACATGTATTTAAAACCGCTACTAAGTTGGATGTAAAAATAAGTATTATTTGCATGACGTAGATACTACTTTTACCACAGCATGACCGCACGGGGAAATGAGGTAAATCTGAATTGTATAGCTGCACAACTATTGCCAGATAATTGATAAATACATTTACCTGTGGATTAATTTACCTGTTCAAAGTTTTCTACGTCATCAAATAAAATCTTATTCTTGCATTTCACGGAAATTGCAATGTGTGAATTGTAAATATATATTGTTTGAATTAAATAAACATAAACATGTCCATGAACAAAACATGGCCGGAGAACTTTAATACCTGTTTGTATCAAAAAATGCTACTTCTTGTCTAATAATGCTCTGGAACATGTCCTTCCGTAGACGTGCAACGACGCGCTGACCAGCCAGAGTGAACAACCAGGAACGAGCCATGGAGAAGACCGCTCCAAACGCGTAGATTATGAACAGCGTAAGAACTGTTTTGTTTAATTCAGCTGAAAACAATCAAAATGAAAATGTCAGTGTATCTTTAAACAAATTAAATCAATTAAATCAAATTAGAAGTTGTAGAGTGATGGTTTTATTTCTCCGATACAATCAGGAAAGATGACGTGGATGGTACGTGAATTTTGAATAATATGGGGATCACTGGTTCTAGCCTCTCCGACGCCACTGGCAGGACACTATTATTTAGCCTTGTCCGTTTGCTGAGGATGTAAATCGAGCTATCCCATGTATCGGAGTCTATCATTCAAACATATTTAAGAACCATAGGAACCTGTTGGATCGTAAGAATAGGGCACAGTACCCAGATTCCTATGTACCTTTCCAATCTCTCTCTCTCTGGTTGGCTCACAGTAACTTAAGATAATGTGTAAATGAGTTGTTATTCAATAATTCATTATTCTGTCATCTGATTAGCATGGCAGACACTTAGGGATTACTCTGTCTGTTGTCTGTTATTGTCTGACATGGTCCATCGTCGTCCTCGTCCGTCCATCGTCTGTAACCAGCAACCTGACATTGGCCGTAACTTGAAGTATTTGACCTAATACCTAGTATTTGACAGAGGTTCTTCAACCATTCTTCTCCCAGGCAGTTCAAACCTGTGCATGCCCAGAATATTGCACAATTTTCTGTTTTCAAAAGTGATCTCGTATAACTCCAACGATGAAGATCAAGACAACAAGGCACAAGGATGGAATAAATGTGACTGATATGTATCCGCCATGCAATGCACATGCAAATAAGAGTTTTGTTTCCTGTGACCGATCGACCAGCCATTTTTAATCAGAATTCAACATTTTATTACCCCATCCATCATCAAGCGAATATTTTTTTTAGTTTTAGTATTCTCGATGTATGGTGGTGAATTAATAGTGGAGTGATTAGGAACTGATTTGGAAGCTTGTTTTTGTGATTTAAAATATTTATTGGATATAGTATTGTACATGAGAATTAAGAAGTAAAAGTTTATTTTTTGAGAGAAGTAGGGTGAGGGGCCTAAAACAAACTTACCCATGCTATGCTGAGCTGAGTCTATGACCTTGCCAAAGTACAATGGGGCCAGCATCTGGGATCCACTGGACACAAACAAACATAATGTTGCTAAAAGCAACATTTTCAACTCCTGAAAACATTATTTATGTTTTTAACATCTAGTTTGTGAAGAAGCCTTTTTCACTGTATATCGATTATCAGCTATTAATAAACTCATTAACAATACTTCTTTTTTTAAAGATGGTGGATCCCAATTACAGGACTGAAGAAAGGTGACGAAAAAAGTTACCCCAATGTGGTCGACATCCTTGCCAGTGACACAAAAGCACTGATAGTCAGCAGTAGACATTTTGATACTGATGTACTACCTTTAAGCAGAAAGACGGATTGTCCTAATAATACAACTATGGAACTTGATTTAAAGAGACACTCGGTAATCTCGATTTTTTATAAAAACAAGAGGTCAATGACCTTGAAGCTCTACTGATTGATTTTGATTTCAGGAAGTAGTCGCTACAAACTAGTTTTTTGAAAATGTATTTTTAGCTGTGGCGGCCATTTTGAATTTCTGGCCGACCTGAAATTTTGCTAGGATCAATTAGACATCAAGAGCAACATTCCTGTGAAGTTTCATGAAAATCCGCCAAGTAGTTTCAAAGGAGTAGTCGCTACAAGTTTTCATTATATAACTGTATGTAAACAAAGATGGCTACTGGCAGCCATGTTTAACATCGAATCAAAACGATTTTTGACAAGGACTAACATCATGTCATGCTGATCATTTTACAAAAAGTCCCATATCAATATCACTTATAGTTTTCAAGAAGTAGTTGCTACAAACTTGTATTTTGAAAATGTTTGGCAGCCATGTTTAACGTTGAATCAAAACAATTTTCGACAAGGACCAACATCATGTCATGCTGATCATTTTAGAAAAAGTCCCATATCAATATCACTTATAGTTTTCAAGAAGTAGTCGCTACAAACTTGTTTTTTAAAATACTATTTTTAGATCTGGCGGCCATCTTGGATTTCACATCAACATGAATTTTTGCTAGGATCAACTAGACTTCATGGGCAACATTTCTGTAAAGTTTCATGAAAATCCATTCAGTAGTTTCAGAGGAGTAGTCGCTACAAAAAAAGTTTACGGACAGACAGA
This sequence comes from Cyrtodaria siliqua, assembly GCA_037043455.1. Lineage (NCBI taxonomy): Eukaryota > Metazoa > Mollusca > Bivalvia > Adapedonta > Hiatellidae > Cyrtodaria > Cyrtodaria siliqua. Next base: position 84,260 of record JAWPHD010006829.1, read on the forward strand.
CAAACAGACAGACGGACAGACAGACAGACAGACGACGGACGCCGCACCACGGCATAAGCTCTGCTGATCTCTGATCAGTCGAGCTAACTAGTGGTGTCCAATTTGTTTTTCAACATAACTAATTAAATTGGGTTTTAAGGCGCAAAAACACATGAAAGGTTATATGGCGCCTAACAGGAATGAACATGCCAAGCTCATCCTCCATTTACATCAAGATAAAATATGGAGAATGGGCCTAGAACCTTCTTACCTGCAGAACTGCAGAGTTGCAGCGAATTCTATAGTAGACACTCAATTTACTATGCAGCCACGTTTCCACGTTTGCCTACACGGTGTCAAGATAAAGACCTTGAATGAGCATGATAAAAATGAATACGAATGGGGGGTCCTACCCCTCTGGATGTGACTGTGCGTTTATGAGATTGGCAGTGGATGTATTCTAACCCGGCAACCACCCGGGGCTCAACATAACTAATTGTCTTGCATATTTTCAAATCATTAATAATAATTATTTAAATAATTCAAGACAATTTTTTTTGTATACCGGTATTAATAATTGTTGATTATATTGCATCAATAATATATTTAAACTGTATTAACGAATAAAACTTGCAAACTCCCGAATTTTATTTATACCAAAATAATGATTATATTACATGTATTATGCAAGCTATTTTAAATTCAAAAATTAAATGATACTGTATTAATAAACTGAGATTTAATTTTATTGCTAAGATTGTCATTTGTCCCCGTTAAGTTTGACTAGATGTATGTGATTGCACATTTTACATCAATTTAAAAGTTAACTGCGTATGTAATACATACTGGTTTAGCCAGAGACAGTAGGCGAATCAAGTCCACGCTCTTCTTGATCGGTTTACCATCTTTATCGACTTCCTGTCCGTCATCATTATACAGGTGTAATATTCGGAGAAGCTACAGACACGGAACAAACATCGTGATTAAGGTGTGTAATTTTGAACAAATGTCTCGAAATTTCACAAGTATGGCCATCGTAATATTCGGATAATATCAAAACTACAAACAAAACATCTAGCTATATATGAGGACGTAACCCCCCCACCCCACCGAGTACTGAAAACTTATTTTAGAGACCGAGTACTGAATACTATTTATCTCCGGACAAAAAATCCAGATGAATGAAGGCCCGATTATCAAAATTAGACCTTTATATTTACATTTTATGATTTTTTGTACTTATTTGGTTTTAAAAGTACATTTCATGAGTACTAAATACTAAATAGTGTGTTGTGAGAGTACTGCGTACCAGGCTCTTGCGTACTAAATACCGCCTAAAACACCCTGAATACTGCGTACCAAAAGGGGAGTTTCAGCCTCATATATAGTCTCATTTCAGGAAATAAACAAGCATATATAGAAATGTGCAGTTATGAACATTTATTAAGATACCTTGAAGCTTGCCAAAAATGATAATTCAGTCCTACGACTAGGATGTAAAATATTCATAATTTTGCATTGCAGAGATGTTGAGATTTTATTTTATTTTCAGTAGGTGATAAAACTTGTGTTACTCGGTTTTTATCCTTAGGTTCTATAGTAAAATAAAAATCTTTGGCAGAGTAAAAAGATGAAAATTTTGAAGATTTTGATTTTAAAAGATACATATATTGAATCAATTTGCATGAATGTGCTTCAAATATGCAGGGTTTTAAAAGAATCACACTGTAGATAGCTTAATTTTAACAGTAAATTTGGTTGAACATCAAGGATAAAGACCGAGTTTATCACCTACCAGAATGTATTGGTTAGTTCTTATTTCTGGTCAATGATTGGTCAGTTTTTTTGATGATGCTCTATCAAAATTATGAATATTTGCTCAATTCAGTAGTGGCTTATCAACAACAGCATAAAGCTAGTTTAACCCTAATCCTAGGAGTAAATTGTGGTATGTGAATATGTTCTAAAATTTAGCGACAATCAATTTTTTGGATTTCCCATTCAATCTCTATAGAAATTGCCATGTGAACTAAACTTTTAAGCTAAAACACTCAAAATTGATCTATATAATACGTTAAAATGCTCACTTTCAGCTGCCTCATTGCTCGAAAACTGAACAAGAACAGTCCAAACTCCACCAAAGTCAAAGTCACGCAGCTGATCACCAGTGCATAATACGTAGCATGCATAGGTTCATAGCTCCCATCATTCAGGAGAGCATTGAGAACGAGTCCACCCTTCGTTGTCGAGTACGCCAGCACCGCCAAGCTGAACAGTATAGACGAGGCATGTAGAAGTTTGGAAATTATGCGCAGGCTGGTGTTGTAAGGATCGTCGATTTGCTGCAGGGACACAGATTCCAAATATGAGATCGTGGGAGCATGGACAATGACCTTGACGGCAGATATGAGTGCAAGGTCAAACACAGATTGTTTGATGTGGAATTCGGATATGTTGTCTATGAAGTAGTCAGAGTTTCCACCTGAAAAAGAAGTACATGTTTGCATAAAGAATATAAGAATCCATCATGAGTATCCATGTGACGTAGGGAAATCTCACCCGAGGGTCAGAATTGTAACCAGGGACGAGGCTGTATTTCATTTTACGCTAGAACAAGGTGACGTCACCAACGTGACATCATGACGTTTCATGTAAGAGTCACATGTCATGTGAGATAGAGTTATCTCACATGATGAAAACACCTATCTCACATGACCAGAAATGGGAGAAAGTGTGCATCTCAAATATTGATTTTATACCATGGCTTTCCCTTCGTTTTTGAATGAATGAATGGATGAATAGTGTCGACACATAAACAGGTCAAGTAAATATATATAAGAACACATTATAATGATGTATATAGTCCGATTTCTTTTAGGAAATCTGAAACAAGACTAAAATCTATAGTATCAAATAACTCTTTCATAGTATTAACATTGAAGTACATTTGACGCATGGGATCGAAGAAGTCTACACATTCCAAAAAGATGTGTTTGACCGTTAACGGTGCAAAGCAGGGTATATATTCTGGTAATTGCTCACCTTGTAATAAATATGAATGAGTATAACGTGTATGCCCTATCCTGCACCGGGCCCCTTCATTTTTGAGTAAAAGGGAAAGTTTTAAAAGTATGCAGGTGATTGCTAGTTCTTCTTTTTCTTGCCTACCAGCTATTAAGGACAACCCTGTCACACTCAGGATTGTTAAAGGGATACAAGCCAAAATTTAAGTATTTAACAAGTGTGTGTTTGTATTCTTATCGTTATTATGTCTGGACTGTTTGTGGTAAGTTGATTGCATGTGGGGACCTTGTTTTTAAGTATTGTCCGAAATACTGGTTAGGTGGGAAATACTTCTAAATATTTCGATAATTACCCAAATCAGTCCTGGGTAATTACACCACGGTGGCCACCTAATGCGTTAAAATTGGCACCTTGATTTATAAATCCAGTACCATTTTAACTTTAAGCCTGCTTGCATATATTTTGAATAAAATTGTGAGTTTTCAGTTTTCTTCGTTATTCTACCAAATGTTTAAATATATTATTGGTGCATTATAATCAGTAGTTATTAGTATGGAAAAACATTTTTGAACTATTATAATAATTAATATTAGTGATTATAAATATGCAAGTCATGCAGAATAACTAATGGGATGTCGGAAGTTTTAAACAAATTTTATCAAGATTGACACACGTCCCTTTAGGTCTCACAAGACTATTATCTCCTTTGAATACTTGTGCCCTAAAGAATGATGGAGGTAAATAAGAAAAACAAGTCTGCTTTTAGATTTCACAGGATACATTGATTACCAGGTTCTAAATCTACAGCATTTTAAAAAGAGATCACAGCAAAATCCATGCACACAGTTGTAAATTTGTCTAAATTTTGATAGGTGTGAAGCAAACATGAAATTATAAAAAAGTTCAATTCTGGTAAATATTTGTTGTGTTCTAAATTGCACAGCAGATATTGGATCAATGAAGATTTTAAGCATAAATACATGTTGCAAATTGTCTTTATCTCTATGCAACGAACAAAAACATTACAATCGGACCCTATGGAAAATTAATTGTGGTGTGAGATGTTAAATTTACCTGTGAGCCACAGAACAATGGAGACAATTCCGTCAATAAAGATGACAGCCAGAACAATGTTGACGTATCTAAATGCAGGCAGCGTATAAGTGTGACGTCTACCATCTGGTGTCCACGCAGACTCCTTGTCATCCTCCGGACCCTGGACATGACCGCTTTCCGCCATAGTTTAAGTAAGTTTGCAGGGTCTGAAAGATATGAGTGATTTTTTTTGTTCAGGTTTGGAACAGATATAATTTTGATGGTATCCACAAACTTCCTATCTTAACCAATGAAGTAACCAAAATATCACGTGGCACCTTAACTTTTCCTTCTATCTTCTCTCTCAATTATTCACTGATTTTGATGAGAATACATTCAAAAGATTTATAATGAATAGCAAAATGGGATTATAATAATTTATGTTTGTTTTCAAAATAAGAAATTATATAAAAAGAAGTTTAAAGTATAAAATGTCATAATTTTTTTTCACCTTTTTCTTAAATTTCAAGGTTTTGACATAGTCAAAGTTTCCATCAAACTCCTTTTTGCTCTAAATGTAAGAGAAAGCAAAATACTATCATTGAAAAGACAATTAAATTTGTGATGGGATTTGGCATGAATGAAACTTGTATCTAGAAAACTCTTCATGATATGTGTGTTTAAAGTTGGAACATATTTTGTGAAATTTTCGCACAGTGCCACGTGAAATTTAGATAATTTTCGTAGTGTCCAATCTATTTGTTATTAGGTCTGTGTGGTATCACAGCTGCCTTGGTAGCTCAGTGGATAAGGCCTCAACTTATTAGGCCAAAAATAAAATTATGTTTGTTTCCCCTTCCCGACCCATGCAAAAAAGGGTTGGGTAGGTAGGTAGGTAAAATATTTTTTTTATTTCATTTCTTTTATTTGAGATCAAAACTGGAATACATGCTACCTATAAGACACATTTAAGACAAAAAAAAAAAAAAAAATAAATAAAAAAAAAAAAAAAAATTTTTTTTTTTTTTTTTTTTTTTTTTTCGCCAGTGTCGAAAAAATAATTCGGGTCGCGGCAATTTCGGTGGGTCGGTCGGGAAGGGGAAACAAACATAATTTTATTTTTGGCCTTAGCTACAGACCTCTTCCCTGTGTGGGTTGGAGGCACGTCTGATGGGAAACTTCATTCTTCACCTCATCTGACCGGAGGTTGCTGTCCCAGTAAAACCAAATATAAGGGGGTCGGGAAAAATTTGTCTGTGAATTGGAAAAAGGGGGAATTTTGACAATGTTAAAATAAAGAAGAAAGATAGTATTTTTAATATGTATTAAGTCTCTGTCTTTCATTTAATATTAAATTCACATCAAGAACATGTTTGATGGACATGTTATGGATGGTCAACTCAGAAACAACATTTAAAATTTAAAACAAGAGGTCAATGACCTTGAAGCTCTACTGATCGATTTTGATTTCAGGAAGTAGTCGCTACAAACTGTTTTTTTGAAAATCTATTTTTAGCTGTGGTGGCCATCTTGAATTTCCGGCCGACCTGAAATTTTGCTAGGATCAATTAGACATCAAGAGCAACATTCCTGTGAAGTTTCATGAAAATCCGTCAAGTAGTTTCAGAGGAGTAGTCGCTACAAGTTTTCATTATATAACTCTATGTAAACAAAGATGGCCACTGACAGCCATGTTTAACATTGAATCAAAATAATGTTCGACTCGGATAACCATCATGTCATGCTGATCATTTTAGAAAAAGTCCCATATCAATATCTCTTATAGTTTTCAAGAAGTAGTCGCTACAAACTTATTTTTTAAAAATCTATTTTTAACTGTGGCGGCCATCTTGAATTTCCGGCCGACCTGAAACTTTTCTAGGATCAACTAGACATCAAGAGCAACATTCCTGTGAAGTTTCATGAACATCCGTCAAGTAGTTTCAGAGGAGTAGTCGCTACAAGTTTTTACTATATAACTCTATGTAACCAAAGATGGCCACTGGCAGCCATGTTTAACGTCGAATCAAAATAATTTTCCACAAGGATCTACATCATGTCATGCTGATCATTTTAGAAAAAGTCCCATATCAATATCACTTATAGTTTTCAAGAAGTAGTCGCTACAAACTTATTTTTTAAAAATCTAATTTTAGCTGTGACGGCCATCTTGAATTTCCGGCCGACCTGAAATTTTTCTAGGATCAATTAGACATCAAGAGCAACATTCCTGTAACGTTTCATGACAATCCGCCAAGTAGTTTCAGAGGAGTAGTCGCTACAAGTTTTTACTATATAACTCTATGTAAACAAAGATGGCCGCTGGCAGCCATGTTTAACGTCGAATCAAAACGATTTTCGACAAGGATCAACATCATGTCATGCTGATCATTTTAGAAAAAGTCCCATATCAATATCACTTATAGTTTTCAAGAAGTAGTTGCTACAAACTTGTATTTTGAAAATCTATTTTTAGCCATGGCAGCCATCTTGAATTTCCGGCCGACCTGAAATTTTGCTAGGATCAATTAGACATCAAGAGCAACATTTTTGTGAAGTTTCATGAAAATCCGTCCAGTAGTTTCAGAGGAGTAGTCGCTACAAGTTTTCATTATATAACTCTATGTAAACAAAGATGGCTGCTGGCAGCCACGTTTAACGTCGAATCAAAACGATTTTTGATAAGGACCAACATCATGTCATGCTGATCATTTTAGAAAAAGTCCCATATCAATATCACTTATAGTTTTCAAGAAGTAGTCGCTACAAACTTGTATTTTGAAAATCTATTTTTAGCCATGGCGGCCATCTTGAATTTCCGGCCGACCTGAAATTTTGCTAGGATCAATTAGACATCAAGAGCAACATTTTTGTGAAGTTTCATGAAAATCCGTCAAGTAGTTTCAGAGGAGTAGTCGCTACAAGTTTTCATTATATAACTCTATGTAAACAAAGATGGCCACTGGCAGCCATGTTTAATGTCGAATTAAAATAATGTTCGACTCGGATAACCATCATGTCATGCTGATCATTTTAGAAAAAGTCCCATATCAATATCACTTATAATTTTCAAGAAGTAGTCGCTACAAACTTATTTTTTAAAAATCTATTTTTAACTGTGGCAGCCATCTTGAATTTCTGGCCGATCTGAAATTTTGCTAGGATCAATTAGACATTAAGAGCAACATTCCTGTAAAGTTTCATGAAAATCCGCCAAGTAGTTTTAGAGGAGTAGTCGCTACAAGTTTTTACTATTTGACTCTATGTAAACAAAGATGGCCGCTGGCAGCCACGTTTAACGTCGAATCAAAACAATTTTTGATAAGGACCAACATCATGTCATGCTGATCATTTTAGAAAAAGTCCCATATCAATATCACTTATAGTTTACAAGAAGTAGTCGCTACAAACTTGTATTTTGAAAATCTATTTTTAGCCATGGCGGCCATCTTGAATTTCCGGCCGACCTGAAATTTTGCTAGGATCAATTAGACATCAAGAGCAACATTTTTGTGAAGTTTCATGAAAATCCGTCAAGTAGTTTCAGAGAAGTAGTCGCTACAAGTTTTCATTATATAACTCTATGTAAACAAAGATGGCCACTGGCAGCGATGTTTAATGTCGAATCAAAATAATGTTCGACTCGGATAACCATCATGTCATGCTGATCATTTTAGAAAAAGTCCCATATCAATATCACTTATAATTTTCAAGAAGTAGTCGCTACAAACTTATTTTTTAAAAATCTATTTTTAACTGTGGCAGCCATCTTGAATTTCTGGCCGATCTGAAATTTTGCTAGGATCAATAAGACATTAAGAGCAACATTCCTGTAAAGTTTCATGAAAATCCGCCAAGTAGTTTTAGAGGAGTAGTCGCTACAAGTTTTTACTATTTGACTCTATGTAAACAAAGATGGCCGCTGGCAGCCACGTTTAACGTCGAATCAAAACAATTTTTGATAAGGACCAACATCATGTCATGCTGATCATTTTAGAAAAAGTCCCATATCAATATCACTTATAGTTTTCAAGAAGTAGTCGCTACAAACTTGTATTTTGAAAATCTATTTTTAGCCATGGCGGCCATCTTGAATTTCCGGCCGACCTGAAATTTTGCTAGGATCAATTAGACATCAAGAGCAACATTCCTGTGAAGTTTCATGAAAATCCGTCAAGTAGTTTCAGAGAAGTAGTCGCTACAAGTTTTCATTATATAACTCTATGTAAACAAAGATGGCCGCTGGCAGCCATGTTTATCGTCAAATCAAAACGATTTTCGACAAGGACCAACATCATGTCATGCTGATCATTTTAGAAAAAGTCCCATATCAATATCACTTATAGTTTTCAAGAAGTAGTCGCTACAAACTTGTATTTAAAAAATCTATTTTTAGCTTTGGCGGCCATCTTGGATTTCACATCAACATGAATTTTTGCTAGGATCAACTAGACTTCATGGGCAACATTTTTGTAAAGTTTTATGAATATCCATCCAGTAGTGTCAGAGGAGTAGTCGCTACAAATAAAAGTTAACGGACAGACGGACGGACAGACGGACAGACGGACGGACGACGGACGCCGCACCACGGCATAAGCTCTGCTGATCTCTGATCAGTAGAGCTAAAAATGAGGGGATTTTTTTCTCAAAAAAGGGGAAAAAACATACTTTCTGAAGAGGGAATGAGGCCAAAATTATTCGGCCCCAAATTACTCTTAAAACAAGAGGTCAATGACCTTGAAACTCTACTGATTGATTTTGATTTCAGGAAGTAGTCGCTACAGACTTGTTTTTTGAAAATCTATTTTTAACCGTGGCGGCCATCTTGAATGACCGGCCGACCTGAAATTTTGCTAGGATCAATTAGACATCAAGAGCAACATTCCTGTGAAGTTTCATGAACATCTGTCAAGTAGTTTCAGAGGAGTAGTCGCTACAAGTTTTTACTATATAACTCTATCTAACCAAAGATGGCCACTGGCAGCCATGTTTAACGTCGAATCAAAATAATTTTCCACAAGGATCAACATCATGTCATGCTGATCATTTTATAAAAAGTCCCATAACAATATCACTTATAGTTTTCAAGAAGAAGTCGCTACAAACTTGTATTTTGAAAATTTATTTTTAGCCGTGGCGGCCATCTTGAATTTCCGACCTGAAATTTTGCTAGGATCAATTAGAAATCAAAAGCAACATTCCTGTGAAGTTTCATGAAAATCCGTCAAGTAGTTTCAGAGGGGTAGTCGCTACAAGTTTTCATTATATAACTCTATGTAAACAAAGATGGCCGCTGGCAGCCATGTTTAACGTCAAATCAAAACGATTTTCGACAAGGACCAACATCATGTCATGCTGATCATTTTAGAAAATGTCCCATATCAATATCACTTATAGTTTTCAAGAAGTAGTCGCTACAAACTTGTTTTTTAAAAACCTATTTTTAGATTTGGCGGCCATCTTGGATTTCACATCGACATGAATTTTTGCTAGGATCAACTAGACTTCATGGGCAACATTTCTGTAAAGTTTCATGAAAATCCATTCAGTAGTTTCGGAGGAGTAGTCGCTACAAAAAAAATTACGGACAGACGGACAGACAGACGGACGGACAGACGACCGACGCCGCACCACAGCATAAGCTCTGTTGATCTCTGATCAGTCGAGCTAAAAAACCACTGTGTAATGTAAACGTTTATATATGAAACTACGCTGTGAGCATGTTAACTACTTTATTAAGACTGAAGCTAATACACTACTATGGTATATATAAATAGATGGGCATGCACACTAAGCTATCATGTTACATTTCCCCTGTTTTAGAAAGCAAATCAATGTAGTCTTCATGGCATTTAAATATTGCTGAACAAACTCATATTTCTGAATGAAATTCTAAACCCATGAATGTTTTGTTTGGTTAAAACTGACAAGCTTAACATAACATTCTTGTAATAATTGATTTAATTATTATCTGGGTGGTAATTAAACTGTAATTGATGCATTTATCTGATGTCACTTAATGGCCTTACTTTGTCTGAAATATAAAATGTTGTTGGCTAACAATTATAGCTGTACATAGAGATGTAAATTTAATAAGGCCAGTAATATGTTTTAGTATGTTTCATAGTCTCTCAAATATGCAGGTTTGCGAATAACTCGTCCACGGGATGTTATTTTAGGAATATCAGAGTTAATCACTGGTTGATTTTCCATTAAATCATCACTGTTTTTGATTGGTTCTAATGGCCCACTAGATGTAATTCCATCATAATCTGGTTCATGTATATGTGTTGGACTTCTGTCATTTAATTCAGATTCTGGTTCCTCCACATATATTGCGTTTTTGTCATTGAATTGCTCCTTTGTTTTATTAACATCAATTCTGTTTCTTCGATACACATGTCCATTTGACCCTATTATGTATGATCATGGCTTGTCACATTTTTCTGGGATTGTTCCTTTTTTACCATTTATCATTTAGTCTCAATCTCACATTCTCTCCGATTTTGATTGGCGGTAATGCTTTTGCATTTTTGTCGTAATGCAGCTTTTGCTTTGACCGTTTTTAATGTAATTTCTTCTTCACCTTTGTGATCACTTTGGGTTTAAGAAGTTTTTTCGAGGTAAGAGTGTTTTTGTTCTTCTTCCAAAAAGTCTCTGTGCTGGTGAACCCAGATTAGCAACATGCGGTGTGTTCCTGTAGTCCAATATTGCAAGGTAAGGATCGCGGCCATCCATCTTTGCTTTCTTAAGCAACCGTTTTGCCGTCTGTACCGATTTCTCAGCCATCCCGTTTGACTGAGGGAATGTAGGATGTCTTATGTATAAATCCGTATTCATTTGCAAATGATCTGAATTCTTGACAATCCAGTAGGGGAGCAGCCTTGATATTTTCCTACATCTTTCAAATATCGCAACCATGCTTGACAACGAAAAGTAGTACGTCATCTTTCGGCAACGTAAAAAAAAAAAAAAAAATGTCCGCCATTTTGAATTTTTTAAAACACATACCTAATTTGGAAAATTGTGACAATTTTTGATCATGAAATTTCATTTCCGCTTTAAGTTTCGTGATTTTCGGCTGTTCCGACTTTTTTTTTAGAAGCTTTACTGCGTGATAAATGCAGACCCGCCTTGTAAAATGTCGAAGCGAGGGGCGATAACTGGAAAAGATGCCATTTTCAGAATACGATTAAAATGACAACAATCGTGTGTTTTTTGTTAAATAAAATACGAGGAGATACGTGAATTGTTATTTTAGCTCACACATTACATGAATTTTGCTGCATATCACTAAAAGCATGTTATTTCTTTATCAAAAGTACACGAAAATACGAATTGTTTGATTTAACTGTAATTTTGACTCGACTGACCTCGCAAGAACTGCAGGCGCGTATTCGATGGAGCGGGTAGTATTGGACACCCTCTCATATGTGGAAAGTGTACGTAACAATCGCTACTGTTCAAGATGGGAGTTGGGGTGGAGAGGAGGGGGAGGGCATCTGAGCTGAGATTTAAAAGGATGCGCTCCATCCCCATCCCACCCCAACTAAAATCATGAGTTTGTTTTTGAAAGCTCTTGCAAGCATACATTCTTGAACATATTCAGATAATATATTTGTTGCTGTGTTTTTGACTAGACTGTCCAGTGTCTAATTGTCATCCGCAACTTGGCGCAGTCAGTAGTGCAGCGGATTTGTAACCGGAGGTGGTGCCACTGAGTTTTGTCGGTGTGTTCTTGGGCAAGACACTTTCCCTTAGCCTCGTCTGTCGGATGGGGACGTAAACCGGCTGGTCCTGTGTATAGGTCTATCATCCGAGCATGTTAAAGAACCATAGGAATCTATTCGATAATAAGAGTAGGGCACGGTTCCCGGATTCCTGTGTATCCTTCCCCTCTCTCTGGGGCGGCTCTAAATAACCTGTACTGTGTTGATGAGCCGTTAAATTCAATTCATCCGCAACTGCACTCAGCACTGTCATATGTATTGTAGCTGTCCCATGCTAGTATCATGAATCAACTGTGGAATATATCACCCACACATAAAAGGGTTTGAGGGCCCCATCTTACTTGTATTAGTTTAAATATAGACCATTTGTCGGTTGAAACCTAAGATGAATTTTTTATCAGACAGAAACACTGTTGTAATACTTATACTGATAGCATTGAAGGAAAATAAAGAAGGCCATTTTTTTTACTTTATATTTTTAAAGTTGAATTGTATTTTATGTCATTATAGCACATTTTAGGCCATAATTCCTGGGTAGAACCAGTACTGTGTACTTACTGCTATCTGTAAGAATCGACACTTTCTCACCTACAAGTTGAGCTCTCAGTGGGAATTGAACCCGCAGCGGTGAGAGGTGAAGATGAGAATGTATACAAATATAAACAAGAGGTCAATGACCTTGAAGCTCTACTGATTGATTTAGATTTCAGGAAGTAGTCGCTACCGTGGCGGCCATCTTGAATTTCCGGCCGACCTGAAATTTTGCTAGGATCAATTAGACATCAAGAGCAACATTCCTGTGAAGTTTAATGAACATCCGTCTAGTAGTTTCAGAGAAGTAGTCGCTACAAGTTTTCATTATATAACTCTATGTAAACAAAGATGGCCGCTGACAGCCATGTTTAACATCGAATCAAAACGATTTTTGACAAGGATCAACATCATGTCATGCTGATCATTTTAGAAAAAGTCCCATATCAATATCGCTTATAGTTTTCAAGAAGTAGTCGCTACAAACTTGTATCTTGAAAATCTATTTATAGCCATGGCTGCCATCTTGAATTTCCGGCCGAACTGAAATTTTGCTAGGATCAATTAGACATCAAGAGCAACATTCCTGTGAAGTTTCATGAAAATCTGTCAAGTAGTTTCAGAGGAGTAGTCGCTACAAGTTTTCATTATATAACTCTATGTAAACAAAGATGGCCACTGGCAGCCATGTTTACGTCGAATTAAAACGATTTTTGGCAAGGACCAACATCATATCATGCTGATCATTTTAGAAAAAGTCCCATATCAATATCACTTATAGTTTTCAAGAAGTAGTCGCTACAAACTTGTATTTTAAAAATCTATTTTTAGCTTTGGCGGCCATCTTGGATTTCACATCAACATGAATTTTTGCTAGGATCAACTAGACTTCATGGGCAACATTTCTGTAAAGTTTCATGAATATCCATCTAGTAGTTTCAGAGGAGTAGTCGCTACAAATAAAAGTTTACGGACAAACAGATGGACGGACGTACGATGGACTCTGTACCACGGCATAAGCTCTGCTGATCTCTGATCAGTCAAGCTAAAAATCTGTTTTCAGCCATGGCGGCTATCTTGAATTTCCGGCCGACCTAAAAAAATTCTGGGATCAATTAGACATCAAGAGCAACATTCCTGTGAAGTTTCATAAAAAATCGTCAAGTAGTTTCAGAGGAGTAGTCGCTACAAGTTTTTACTATATAAATCTATGTAAACAAAGATGTCCGCTAGCGGCCATGTTTAAAGTCGCATTGAAATAAATTTCGACAAGAATCAACATCATGTCATGCTGATCATTTTAGAAAACGTCCCATATCAATATCACTTACAGTTTTCAAGAAGTAGTCGTTACAAATTTATTTATTTTAAATCTATTTTTAGCTGTGGCGGCCATCTTGAATTTCCGGCCAGCCTGAAATTTTTCTAGGATCAACTAGACATCAAGAGCAACATTCCTGTGAAGTTTCATGAACATCCGTCAAGTAGTTTCAGAGAAGTAGTCGCTACAAGTGTTTACTATATAACTCTATGTAAACAAAGATGGCCACTGGCAGCCATGTTTAACGTCGAATCAAAACAATTTTTGACAAGGATTAACATCATGTCATGCTGATCATTTAAGAAAATGTCCCATATCAATATCACTTATAGTTTTCAAGAAGTAGTCGCTACAAACTTGTATTTTAAAAATCTATTTTTAGCTTTGGTGGCCATCTTGGATTTCACATCAACATGAATTTTTGCTTGGATCAACTAGACTTCATGGGCAACATTTCTGTAAAGTTTCATGAATATTCATCAAGTAGTTTCAGAGGAGTAGTCGCTACAAATAAAAGTTTACGGACAGACGGACGGACGGACGGACGACGGACGCCGCACCACGGCATAAGCTCTGCTGATCTCTGATCAGTAGAGCTAAAAAGGCAACCGAACATCTCCATAACTCAATATGTCCATGGGACTTGAATGAACGCACTGAAGACAATCCGTGGAAAAATGTACAATGCAAGAATATATATTCATAAATAAATTTTATTTTGATGCAATATCGATATGCTCCTCTAGACATCATAGATAAAGATCATGTAAAGTTTAGAAAAGATTGGTTAAAAACTGTGGAAGGATATAAACGCATAGATAACTAACACCATATGCCGCCTCACCATTCAATGGTAAACAATAAACATTTAAGGTACATATTAAGGCCTTAAATATTATCTTTCATGACTAAGTAAAAAATATGTAACAAGTCAGATATCAAAATGAATTATTTATTTGATTTAAAACATTTTATTTTAAATATTTACATCAAAACATCCCAAATATAAAGGGTATTACATAACAAATTAAATTCCATCATACAATAATTGTTTTTATTTATTAAAGGGACACACAGCCTTTATCAAGTATTTATCAAGCATTAAAATTTGCACCTCGATTGATTAATCAATAATTTATTTTCACTTTACACCCGCTTGCATATATTTAAATTATAAGTTATAACATTTTGGAGTTTAAAAAAAAAAAGATTGCTGCATGTACCTCTCAGCCCGTATTGTTTATATGGTGCAAGTCATTTTGAACATATGTGGGGTTATATATATATACATGTATCTGTTTGATGTTTTTTTGGTGAGGAAGACCACTCACTTTTCTTCTGGGTAGAACCAGTAATATACACTTCCTGCCACACATTTATATTTTCATATTAGCCCTTATTTTGAGCCACTCCAATGAACTGTCCAGTTAATGTCGCCATCGATCCACCTCTGTCAACAGTCGGATATGCATGTTGATATGATATTGTGCTGGCTGAACTGGTGATCCTCTTACTAGACATATTTTTCTTGAAGTTGATGCTAGTACTGTCCGTATGAGGTATTGCTGATTCATGATTCATAAAAAAAATAAAAAAATATTGTACACCATCGTGTTATTATATACTATTCTTGTTCGTTTAAGTATTTCTGATTCTGTTGTTAATGTTGTAAAAAGTTATATGTGACTACTTGTTTCAATAAAATCCTCCCATTTATATTGTGACTTCACTAACTATTTTCAGCTAACTCACAGCATCTCAGGACTCCAGGCTCTGAAAATAAAAATGACATACATGATATTTTGTTTCAACTTAAATAGGTAACAAGTTGTAGAATTGAAATATGTAAATGAATAGTGATTATTAGAACTTTTTTTACATGTACGATAAATTAAAAATAATCGTTTTCTAATAAATCAACACATTTATTACCAGTATACCTTATTTAGAGCCGCCCCACATGACACATAGGAATTCGAGAACCTGTCTTACTCTTACTAATGTATATATTTCTATGGTTGTTTATCGTGCTCGGAGGATAGACTCCCCAGTTTCAATCCCAATCCAACAAAAGAGGCTGAGGAACAAACAAGGCTGAGGGAAGGTTATTGCGCGAAAACACAGAAACTCAGTGGTGCATGTGTGACTTGAACCGGAAGCTCCAGATTGCTATCGTCCACCGTGCTACTGCTGGGCCATGCCAGCACATTATGTTAAGTCGGGGTCTTGGTTAAGTTTAATATTTTAGATGTAATACAAGGACCTTTTTATTTTGTTTGTTTAATTTTACATAAGTACTAAGCACAATATGACCTATTTATGTGTCGATGTGCTGTAAAACACCATTTTTATATTTAGTATAAAAAAGTCTGAGACTAAGTGCAGGACTGGTGCACAATGCCACATATTTTGCAAAGAACATACATTGATAATTTCATAGATTTTTTGAAGCTGCGCTTACCTACATACTGGCTTATACAAGGCTCTTGATGTAGTTATACTTTGAGACTGGGAAACTTGACTTGAATCTGGGTGTGGTAATACTGCACACTGCCTCTAGCTAACTTAGCAGACCTGAAAAAAACAAGTCATATATGATATTGTTTCATTTGTTTTTAATATTAATAACTCTGTCCAACTTTCTCAATGCTAACAATGTCAGCATTCCATAACATTTTACTTAAAACACAACTGGAATTGAAAGTGGTGCTTTCCAGAAGATGATACTGTCCAAAATGTAAGTCACAGGTGGCATTCATGAATAAATAGTATTTTCAAAGCTTACATTTTCATCAATTATTCATCACTCATGTGTTCTAAAAAATGATCAGAATTAAGTTAATATTTATGAACCACCACCGTTTTACATGTTTCAACGTTAAACACTTGTCATACAGAAATTAAAAGTGTATTTACTTACATAGGCTTCAGTGCAGACAATGCCATGACCCATTTCAGGCGTTTGCTGGTGTGTTCCACTTTTCAATTTTAATTCTCCACATTGTCTACTGTAATAGATCTATTTGTTTGTAGTTTGTAAATTACGCACTCATGCAAAACTTGGAATTATATACGATCGTGATTGTAACACTGTTTTAATTCTACTCCTGTGCAAATGAATTTAAATAATGGGCCGTATACGATCTATCTGTGTATACACGTATCAGCATTATTTGACCTTTGAATGTGTGTGAGCTATTTTTAGCACATTCCTTAGATAGTTATAACCCTGTATATAACCGTTCAGTTCAATTCACAATATTTAGTTTCTTTGACTGTGTGACATTATGATGTTAATTTGTCCAGGGAGAAGTGGGTTTGTGGCGTGCGACTGACTGGCCCTGGGCTGGGTGTTTTTCTCTGTCGCCGCCATTTTGAATAGCCTCTGAAAGAGTGAAATGCAGGTACCAACTTTCAAAACGGGCACGCAAAATGTATATATTCACGAAAAAATAAGAAATTTTCAAAAAAGGTAGATCAGGTAATGATCTTCGACTCCTGGCAATTTCAACAATATTTAAGAATATACAATTTTTGTACCCGATTTGAAACATTGGCAATTTCGAAGAAAACAAAAACTAGTTTTTTTCGTTCTTCGCATTTGTACCGCGATTTCCGACTATGATATCTCAATAAAACCTGTCAACACGATTGTTTGATGAATCTCCGACATAATAACTGACTTCTGATATGATTTGTTTTCTTTGCCATCTAGTATAAGCTTTAAACTAGTGTTTCTAAAAATAGTACTATAAAATCCGCGCATCTGCACGTGCTTGCAAAATGGGAACTACGTTGCCTCCAACACCAATTATTTATGTTTGAGTTATGCGGTCCAAGCACGTGAAATGACTTGTCTGCTCCCCTACTGATCATATTGTCTGCCATTGTCCGAGATGACCTCGTCTGGAATTCCATGTCTTGCAAATTGAGATTTACAGTGCGTTATTACTGAACTGCTTTTCATGTCTGGCAAGCTTGATATCTCGAAGAATTCTGAACAGTAGTCTACTATTAGTAAATACGATTGTCCGTCAAAGTGAAATATGTCCGTTCCCACTTTGGCCCACGGAATGGTACTTCATGACATTTTACAGGTTCTTTCTGATTTGTCCATGCTCCAACGATCTCATATCTGGATTCAGTGTCTCTGCAGCAAATAGACGATCCTTACAATACCAGCCTGCGGATAATTTCGAAACTTCTACATGCCTTTTCTATACTGTATTCGGCACTCTTGGCATATTTCGCATTCTGAAACCAGATTCTCTATGTCTTTGTTCATACCTGGCCAAAAAAGCACGTCACAACCTCTTTGTCGACATTTTTCAATGCCTAAATGCCTAAATGTGACTGATGTATTCTGTTCAAAATTTCTGACCTCACTGAGGCTGGAATAACAACTCTGTCGCCTTTATAGATAACTCCACCATATACTGAAAGTTCATCTCCAAAATTCCAGTATTCACGTGTGATTTGTGGCACTGTTTCTCCATTTGCAGGATGGCTGCAGGCCAGCCATCTAGAATTATGTTTCACAGTACTTAAACTTGCATCTGTTTCTGTTTTGCACCGTATTTCTTCTAATATACAATCCGACACATTTGATGCAGTTGATACTGTGCTTATTTCAAGTTCATTGCCAAAATCTTCTCCTGTTTCCTGTAGATGCACTCTGCTAAGTGTATCTGCTACATATAGTTCCTTACCCAGCTTGTATATTACTTTGAGGTCGTACATCATTTTCTGCAAATGTACAGGTGCTAAATGTAGTGTTTTTTTCATTATTGATTCTATAGCATGTATAGGTTTGTGATCAATTTGTACTTCCACTGTTTTCGAAAATATGTACTTGTGAAATCTAGTACAACCAAACACTATACCCAGCATTTCTTTCTATTTGCGCGTAATTTCTCTGTGTTTCTTATATTGCTTTTGAAGCATAAGCCACAGGCTGATCATTTTGTAACAGTACAGCTCCCAATCCTGTTGACGATGCATCGACGGATAATGTTACAGGCTGATTTACATTGAAAAACCTTAGGACAGGCATTATAGACACTAGCTGTTTAAGTCTACTAAAACATTTTCTGTGGGTATCGTCCCAGTGGAACACAACATCCTTTTCTAGAAGTTGTCTAAGCGGTGCATTTTCGCTGCTCAAATTTAATATGAATTTTGCCACATACTGAATCACACCCATGAAACATTGTACTCCTGCCTTATCTATAGGTTCTGGCAATTTCGTGATTGCCTCCACCTTTATTGGATCTGATTTCATTTCTTGTTCACTAAGCACATGACCAATGTACTTTATTTCAGTAACTGCAATTTCGCATTTCTGTCTGATTAACTTCAGATTACACTCGCGAACTCTATTTAAAACTTGTCTTAGCCTACTGTTGTGCTCTTCAATTGTTTCACCCCATATAAATATGTCATCTACAATACAATCAGCTCTTTCAATATCCTCCAACATTTGAGACATTGTTCTTTGGAACACTTCTGGGGCTGAGGCAATTCCAAATGGAAGACGTTTAAAGCTATACATGTATCTGCCGAAAGGCGTGTTGAATGTACATAGTTTGCTGCTTTTTTCATCAAGACTGATTTGCCAAAATCCATTTTTGGCGTCAAGCTTTGAAAAATAATTGGCATTCGGAATGTTTGCCATGACATCTTCAATAGTTTTCATTTGGTGGTGCTCTCTTTTAATCGCATGATTTAGATCCTTGAGGTCCATGCAGATTCGTACATTTCCATTTGGTTTAACAACTGTAACCATGGAGCTCACTCATTCGGTTTGTCCGTTAGTTTTTTCAATAACATCCATTGATTCCATTCGTTTCAATTCTTTTATTACTTTGTCATGTAGTCCAACAGGCATTCGCCATGGCGGATGTATAACAGGGCGCACTGAGGGATCTATTTCAATTTTGTGCTCACAGAAAGATCCCAGACCATTGAACACATTGTGATACTCAGGCCAAATAAAATTATACCTGAGTTTACTGTAACCCGACCGACCCTCTGAAAACACCCCCGACTCCTTTTTATTTTATTGAAAAAATAATAATAATAATAATAATAATTTTAAAACAAAAAAAAAAATAAACAAAAAAAAATAAAAAAAATAAAAAAAAAATTAAAAAAAATTAAAAAAAAAAAAATATTGAAAAAATAATAATGTTCATGAGATCATGGTGCAATTTTCAATTTCGCGGTGCGGTTTTGAAAGCGTGTGAATTTCACGGTATACTGTGCACAGGACTGGTATAAAACAGTCAAAATGGCGTCTCCCAGTGCTGTTTTGGCTGTACAGTTTCAAAAATGTCAGCACATGGAAGCGCTAATGTTATGGCGTGCACTCTCCATAAAGAATCGATTGTTGAATTGTTTGACAAGTACCACAAACAGGTCGGTAAATGCCCCGAGTTCCAGGCCACCTGTCGTAAGTTTGTTTCTAAAACAGTAATATTAATGTGCATATGTTTACTTGCTTCTCAGCACTAAGCATTGGCATCGACTACTACTGCATTATAACTTCTTGAAGAAGTATGCCGTTCCATAATAATTTTCTGAACTCAATCTCAATATAGGCTCATAATAACTAACATGAGAAATTTATAAATATTTATTACTTTCTGATGTTAGAGAAGTAATATACATGTAAGTCAACACTTTTACAAAACTATTCAAATGGTCAATTAACATTTGACATTATAACTTTGAATATTTTTTCAGCTGTCTGGGAGGCAAGAACTGCTCTTGGTTACATGTATGTCAACCACAGAATTTGACTACACCTGTGGGTCCCCCATCCTTCCTGACGGTCATATACCGGTATTCAGGAAGAGCATGGAAGTCCAGCCACTCATAACTGGAGATCACACTGCATGGAGCTGGACTGATCCAGGCCTTTTTCTACTATTCTCACGGGTCCGACTATCAGACCCGTTCCCAATGCCAAATATGGTTGTTTTTTCCCAATTCTGAAATAAAATTCCCCTTCATTTGGTAAAAAAAAAAAAAATATATATATATTTTATTTTTTTTTACAAAGTCAGGTCAAATATACAAATGTTTACAAGGAAATACTATAAAAATGACAATATTTAAATCATGTATCATGTATTGAAACCAGGCAATTAAAACAACCTGATATTTATGTACAACTAACTTATGAAAATTCCCAATTTGAGATTTGAGGCGTAAAGCGATTAAATCTTTTCCCAATTCGGCAAAATTTACGGCGTAAATTTTCCCAATTTGTCCAGGGTCTTTTTCCCAAAATGGGCAGAAAAAAGCCTGTGATCCCAGCCGACTCATGTACTCATTGCTGTTGGAGCTGACCCTCTTTCGGACTTGCGGAAAACATTTAAAACTGTTTTACCCCTTTTTAATAATTGCAAGTGTTTGGGAAAAGAGCCAGTTGTTACCAGGCCTTTTGGGAAACAATAAAACATACACAATTTCATATTGTTATCTATTGTAGTTTTTAAAATACCACATTTTCCCATTCATCAAAGCTCATCGCCACCTTAAATGTAACTTCGCCAAAAAATAAAAAAATTAAATAAAATAAAATGCCTACCTACCCTATTTTTTTCAGCAATGTTACAGTAAACACAGGTATAATTTTGTTTGGCCTCATTCAAAATGTCCTCTGGGTTTGCTACAGTTTCTACCCTTTGAATCATGTTCAAGTCTTGACATGTTTGAAGTCTTAAAACAGGCATGACATCACGATCTACTACTTGAAACTCAGATGAATTTTGTGTTTGTACTCCCAGTCTATAAGTGTCCTTCCAACAGTATGTATCCTCTCTCCAGTAAACGTAAGCAATTTTTTTGCTTTACTTCTGGTCATTTTCTTACATCCTAATGCCCCATAAAGTGTTTTTGGTATCACATTACACTGAGCACCAGTATCCAACTTGAATTTCACTTTTCTATCACGTATGAAAAGATTGCTGTACCAGTCTCTGTCTTTTCTTTGTGTCGATTTGCTTTCACTTAAGCATTTTAAATGAGTTTTGCTTAATTCGCTCGCCCTACAAATATCCACAGCTTTTACAAGGTTCAAATCCGAGGCTCTGAGTAGTCTAGCTCTCACCATTTCGTCATTTACTCCGCATACAAGTCTGTCCTTTATAAGACAGTCGCACAGCTCCCCAAATTCACATGTATATGCTTTATTGCGAAGATCTGTTACATATTGATCAATTGTTTCTCCCACAAATTGACTTCTAGAAAAGAAAACATGACGTTGATATGTCAAGTCATGGATATACAGGTACCCTGCTTATACGCCCCTTAATGTTAATTCCTGATTTATCAGCCAAATGACCAATAAGCTGGTTCCCTGATTATTCTGCGGTAAACAACAGGGTACCAGTCAGTGTGGTGGCCATTTTTGAGGCGATCGATTATCCTGAAATGAGTTGATGCTGACCTACAAATGAATTATTAACATACTACTTCACAATCTAATTCAAATATCGAGGTAAGTTATTTAAATCTGCATGTATTGCTTTTAATTTATTGAAAAAAATGATGGAATTCATACTATAACTTGGGTTTTCGCGGCGAAAATACCATCGATAGCTGTGTTGATTTTCTTTTTCTACAGTTTATTTTTCATAAAAATGTATACACATTCTAACTGAAACTCCTGTTTTATTTATGGTTCGATATTCAAAATAATTATTCCTTTGTATTGCCATTATTGTGTAGATTTGAATGAAGGCCTTGGATTTCTGTACAGCCTTTGTTTTGTTCTCAAATTACGCAGTTGCATATGGTTGAAATTGGTTGAAAATTCATAAATAAAACCGCCTTTATTTTTCATAAAGATGTATACACATTCTAAGTGAAACTCCTGTTTTATTTATGGTTCGATATTCAAAATAATTATTCCTTTGTATTGCCATTATTGTGTAGATTTGAATGACGGCCTTGGATTTCTGTATAGCCTTTGTTTTCGTCTCAAATTTTGCTGTTTAAGTTGGTTGAAAAATAGTATTACGATGCGATACCTGTGTATTCGGTATGACACGTTTGACTTCTGGGGTACTTGCGTGCAATAAAACAGAAATATTATATCGATCACCAACATCCTTTGAATTATATCTGTTACCGCCCTTCTAAGGGGACAATATGCCGAATTATCGCGCACAACCACCTTGTATATTCGGTATGACACCTCTGACTTAGGGGTGGAAGGGTGTAATAAAAACAAACGGAAAGCATTCCACCGATTATTACATCCTGTTTATTGGCACACATGGTGACAAAACTGAATTGTATGAAAATACAAATGCCAACACAGACACTGTATATTCGGTATCGAATGGTGTTAATTAGAAGGCGCCAGACATACAATATCGAACAATAGACCACTAAATCCATCACAGTTAAATTAAACAAGACAACTGAAGCCAAAATCAAGTTGAATTACCTAATGAGCCAGCTAACTTATGTACTTACAAAATATGTATCATTATGCATGTATATGTACAATTTGCAGAGTCACATGATCATTGTCGCAGTTTCACCTACGGTCATAATTATTATCTATTTCGTTTATTAAAGTTAAAACAGAAGTCACTTTATAGAATGAAGAATAATCTCTCAGCTTGTATTTGAATTAGCCAGCTAGTTTAAATACTTTTCCAAAAATAATTAATACAGCAACGATATGTATATATATTTTACGTCAAAAGTCGCAGTTTCACATACGGTCAAATGAACATAATTGTTCTTATTTAGTTCATTTTTAGTAAAGCTTAAACAGACATCACTGTATAGAATAAAGAATTATCTTTCAGCTCGTATTTGAATTAGCCAGCTAGTTTAATTAGGCCAAATAAAATTATACCTGTGTTTACTGTAACATTGCTGAAAAAAATTGGGTAGGTAGGTAGGCATTTTATTTTATTTTATTTATTTTTTTTATTTTTTGGCGAAGTTACATTTAAGGTGGCGATGAGCTTTGATGAATGGGAAAATGTGGTATTTTAAAAACTACAATAGATAACAATATGAAATTGTGTATGTTTTATTGTTTCCCAAAAGGCCTGGTAACAACTGGCTCTTTTCCCAAACACTTGCAATTATTACAAAGGGGTAAAACAGTTTTAAATGTTTTCCGCAAGTCCGAAAGAGGGTCAGCTCCAACAGCAATGAGTACATGAGTCGGCTGGGATCAGTCCAGCTCCATACAGTGTGATCTCCAGTTATGAGTGACTTGACTTCCATGCTCTTCCTGAATACCGGTATATGACCGCCAGGAAGGATGGGGGACCCACAGGTGTAGTCAAATTCTGAGGTTGACATACATGTAACCAAGAGCAGTTCTTGCCTCCCAGACAGCTGAAAAAATATTCAAAGTTATAATGTCAAAATGTGTTAATTGACCATTTGAATAGTTTTGTAAAAGTGTTGACTTACATCTATATTACTTCTCTAACATCAGAAAGTAATAAATATTTATAAATTTCTCATGTTAGTTATTATGAGCCTATATTGAGGTTGAGTTCAGAAAATTATTATGGAACGGCATACTTCTTCAAGAAGTTATCATGCAGTAGTAGTCGATACCAATGCTTAGTGCTGAGAAGCAAGTAAACATATGCTCATTAATAT
Organism: Cyrtodaria siliqua; assembly: GCA_037043455.1. Taxonomy (NCBI): domain Eukaryota; kingdom Metazoa; phylum Mollusca; class Bivalvia; order Adapedonta; family Hiatellidae; genus Cyrtodaria; species Cyrtodaria siliqua. The sequence continues at coordinate 108,527 of JAWPHD010006829.1, forward strand.
TACTGTTTTAGAAACAAACTTACGACAGGTGGCCTGGAACTCGGGGCATTTACCGACCTGTTTGTGGTACTTGTCAAACAATTCAACAATCGATTCTTTATGGAGAGTGCACGCCATAACATTAGCGCTTCCATGTGCTGACATTTTTGAAACTGTACAGCCAAAACAGCACTGGGAGACGCCATTTTGACTGTTTTATACCAGTCCTGTGCACAGTATACCGTGAAATTCACACGCTTTCAAAACCGCACCGCGAAATTGAAAATTGCACCGTGATCTCATGAACATTACTATTTTTTCAACATTTTTTTTTTTAATTTTTTTTTTTTTCAATAAAATAAAAACGAGTCGGGGGTGTTTTCAGCGGGTCGGTCGGGTTACAGTAAACTCAGGTATAATTTTATTTGGCCTTACTTTTCCCAAAATAAACAAATCAGCAACAATATGTATATATATATTTTTTAAATTTGCCGAGTCACCTCACTGTCGCAGTTTCACATACGGTCAAACGAATGTAATTGTTCTTATTAAGTTCATTTTTAGTAAAGCTAAAACAGACATCACTGTATCGAATAAATAATTATCCTTCAGCTCATATTTGAATTAGCCAGCTAGCTGAAATACTTTTCCCAAAATAAACAAATCAGCAACGATATGTATATATATATTTTTTAAATTTGCCGTCACGTCACTGTCGCAGTTTCACATACGGTCAACAGTCAAAGCTCTAACCTTAAACAGTTACGATTTTCATAACCTGTGCCTGTTATTAAAAAAACAACTAAAACTGGGATAGTAACCAGAAGCAGTTACTACCACAAAATCATTCAAGTTTAGATGCATTCTATCTTCTGTACAGGAATTTTCCCTGTATATACATAATTTTCTCCAGGTAGGGTGATTATTCAACTTTACAACCATGCAATAAAATTCTATGAGCATCTAAGAAAATCCAATGCGCAAAGCCTCTCAAGTTACCTACTGTTATGCAATAAAATTCATTAAAAATCATTTTGTACGACCAACATGACAATTAGTGAACAACAGCTAATTGGATCTTGATGAAGATGTATTTATCCTAAATAATAAGTATTCAGACATAAATAAACACTGCACATTTGGCAACTATTTCGATTTATAAGCAAATGATCTTGGTAACTGATTTAGGTTACAAATGGTTATTGGGAAAAAGTATCTGCTACTCTAAACCAAAGGGAGATAATAATTTGGCATTTTAATAACTTCCAGCAGTTATAAAACTTGTAACTGTTTAAGGTTAGAGCTCTGACTGGTCAAACGAACGTAATTTTTGTTATTTAGTTCGTTTTTAGTAAAGCTAAAACCAACATCACTGTATAGAATAAAGAATTATCTTTCAACTCGTTTTTGAAATAGCAGGCTATCGTAAATACTTTTCCCAAAACAAATAAATTAACAACGATATGTGTACTAGGTTTTCTTACATTTGATCAATTTGTAAGACAGTGCGTAACTTAGCGCAATGCGCATGCGCGAAAATACCTTACCTGTACGCGCAAGTATTCATGGGTAAATTATTATTCGGCGGATAAACTGGATTTACGACATGTTTCAAATCCAGTGTATGTGGATCTATGGTCAAGTTCTTTCATGGGTTGCAGAAGGTTTGGAATTTTTCCACAATAACTTTCAGTTTCAGTTTGTCATCCTCTGTATCGAATTTGAAATGTGTTGTATACTTCCAACGCCTCTGGTCCAATTACATGCAAAAAGGTTGATGATTTGATTTTGACGCTTTTCTCCGCAATCCCTGATGCTGTGAGGTATAAATCAAAACTCTGATACCATTTTCGCCAATTTTCTGCTAAATTCCCGTCAAGCCTTAACACTTCTGGCGGTTTAAGATTATCCATTGTCTTGTTACATTTTCTTCAAAAACAATTTCACCAATATCCTGTTAACACCCTCTCTCACCCTTTGCTGGTTTGATTACCGCTGGAAATTCGACTGGTCTTGTACTTGTAAGAAAGTGTCAATTCTTACGGAAGGCAGGAGCCGAGGTATACATAATTGTATGTACAGGAAAAAGTGTCGTCTGCCTCTACCACAAACAAATTACACTGTCATATATGGCCTAACATGTGCTAAAAATGACGTAAAAAACAATTAAAACAAATATATATATATATTTACCGCATAAAAGTTATTTATACAGGTAGTAATTCTCACATCAGTTAGAATCGCTCCTTTGCCACAATAAACAAAAAAAGGCCCACCTTTAACAATGCAGTTTCTTACTCAGTATATAATGCAATTAGTTATCTTTAATTATTGAATGTACACGGTGATTTTGCATAAATCCGTGAAAATTTCTTCTCAAATCTGATGAAATTGTTCTAGAAACCGTCATAGATATTAACTTTGGACTCCATTTATAGAAATTGCGCAATATCTTTAATGCGCAACAATATTTTATTTAAGATTATTTCTAACTTTTTTTTAATATTAAGGATAACAATCTAATTTGTGTTAGACCCCCATAAACAAATTAAAATAATAGTTTAAATTTACTTCTTGTAAAATTATACATATTATTGCACATCATAATTCGCTGCATGACACTTGGCGGGAAATTAGAACAGCTGACTTGAGACTTCCAGTCGATTATAAACAACAAATACGTTGCCAGTTAAAGAAAATAATTGAGGAAAGGTAAACAGATCAACTAAAACATTAAATAGGCATTCCCACACTTTAGAATTTCATTTTTGGTGGGTGACCGCTAAGCAACTGGCTACAGTCAGTACGCGGGTAGTTTTCGCCAGTAACGTTTACTTGTTGTGTACACAGACATATTAATAAACAGATAGGAAACTTCCTATCTTAACCAATGAAGTAACCAAAATATCACGTGGCACCTTAACTTTTCCTTCTATCTTCTCTCTCAATTATTCACCAATTTTGATGAGAATACATCCAAAAGATTCATAGTGAATAGCAAAATGGTATTATAATAATTTATGTTTATTTTCAAAATAAGAAATTGTATAAAAACATGTTTAAAGTTTAAAATCTCATCATTTTTCGCTTTTCTCGTAAAAATCAATGTTTTGACATAGTCCAAGTTTCCATCAAAATCCTTTTTTGCTCTCAACGTAAGAGAAAACTAAATACTATCATTGGAAAGAAAATTAAATTTGTGATGGTATTTGGCTTGAATGAAACTTGTATCTATAAAACTCTTCATGATATGTGTGTTTAAAGTTGGGAAATATTCTGTGAAATTTTCGAACTGTGCCACTTGAAATTTACACAATTTTCATAGTGTCCAATCTATTTGTTATTAGGTCTGTGTTGTGTACCAGTTATCGTCATTCACCAGATTTGTCGTCATTATGAATAAAACGCTCTATGTTGTGCTTTTTTTCGATCCCACCTTACAAATCACTACACACTCATCAGACTATTGGAGAGGAAACAACATTTCAAAAATGTTAACATACTCTCAGCAGGGTTCTCAATAAGAACCGGCCGCCGGCCGAAATGACCGCTTCAAATGGCATTTGGGCCGGTTCAAAATCGTTCAAAAAAAAAAAATGAGGACAGTGACATGGATAGTATGTGTTATTGAACTTTGTAGAGATAATGGAAAGTATTTGTTGTTGAATTTTGTAGTTATGTGGATATGTGGTGTTCAGAATAGAATTTTCAAATGGATATGTGTTGTTGAAGTTTGGTAAATAAATATAATTGTCAAATACTTGTATCTGCATATAGAGGAATATTGCTTATAAAATTGCACTTTAAAGTGTGATTTAAAAGGCATACAAAATAGCCCAAAATGCAAAAAATGACGCGTTCAATTTCAAAATTTTCCGGGCACCCCCCGCGCCTGGGCCTGTTACTTTTTCAAAAAGACCGGTTCGAGCAAAAGTTATTGAGAACCCTGTCTCAGACTCGAACTAATTGAATTGAATTGAATGTTGTTTAATGGCTCATCAACACCGTATAGTTTATTTAGAGCCGCCCCAGAGAGAGGGGAAGGATACATAGGAATCCGGGAACCGTGCCCTACTCGTATTATCGAATAGATTCCTATGGTTCTTTAACGTGCTCGGAGGATAGACCGACACACAGGACCGCCCGGTTTACGTCCCCATCCGACGGACGAGGCTAAGGCAAAAGTGTCTTGCCCAAGAACACACCGACGAAACTCAGTGGCACCTCAGAGGATTGAACCCGGGGCCTTCGGTTACAAAACCGCCATGCTACCGGCTGCGCCACGCCAGCCCTCTCAGACTCAAACTAACCCGTTTACCTATATAAATACCGTTATAAAAAAAACATATGGGGGAATCACGCGCTAATGCGCATGCGCAGGAAAATTTCGATTTAAAATACCCCATAATCGAGTATAATCGAATAATAATTGTCGTTTTAAGTGCAAAGTCGAAAACAATCGATAATGAATACCCCTTAGTTTACAAAAGACCAATCTCCTTGATCACACTGCGTCCATAGTGTGAGGCAAAATTACAGATAATGCAACAAGGTGATGTTAGTAAACATGCCATAACTCATGCAAAAATAGGAATATTTTAATAAAACAAATTGCGAAATGTGGGTAAATAAAAAAACTACATACACATGATACAGGTTATTCCAATTTAGTCCAACACAAACACAGGTTTTATCACTCATTTTAGTAAAATAGCTAGTATAATATTTCCACTAAATTTATTAATGTTTTTTTTATTGTTTAATTGTCTGTTTTATTTACCCATATTTCCGTATAAATTAATGTTTTTAATACTAACCCTAACAATCATGTACATTTATGTATGCTTTTTCCCATTATTATTGAATACACATGGGCAATAAGATCCCCCTGACAAACACCTTAAATCCAAGGAAATGACAACAGCTTTCCATCTTCAGTTCATACTGAATAACTGATCCTGATTCTATTTGAATTTTGTATTTAATTTTTTGTTAGACATTCTAAGCCACTTTATTTATTGTTCTTTTTGCATGGGAACATGAACAGAGTTCGAAACAAAAAGCAGGGATTGTGGAGGGATGGACTAATTGGATAATTTAGCAGTTTGAAGTTGAATTAAGTTTCCCCACAAACACATTTTAACACAGGTCAAGTCAATTCAAATATATATTAAGAGGATGCCTGTGTATATTTTATTAAATGTAACAGTTTTTTCTTTCTTTTAAAGTTACTTGCACTGGGCACAATGTCACGACCTGGGCACCATAGTCTCGACCTGGGCACCACAACGTTTCAAAAATTGGGTTTATAGCATTTTATATGGCATATAATATTCATTTTTTTGTACCAGAGCATCCGTCTGTCCATTACACAGTTGTATGAAGGTCAAATATTAGCGTAGACCTGCAGATCGTTGAAGAATGGTCACACAATTCTGATTTTGACAAATCAACAATGAATTCTTGCAAAGTCCAAACGCTCTACACGATTAGATTTTGGCATTTTTTCAATTATTTTGCTTTCAAAATAAAGGTTGGACATATTTGTCCGGAATGACATTCCCCGATTTTGGGGAATTAGACATAAACGTTTTGATAAAAAACAACACAATTTCACACTCACCTTTTGACAACAATTTCTGCGCTGGGCACCGTAACGGTAAATGCACGGTGACAATTTTAACGCATAACAATAGCGTTATGGTGCCCTTGATTCCCCACTGTGTGGGTGGTACATGGCACCGTGACAAAGCAAATGTGGAAGTGACCTTGACCGTCCAAGCAAATGACAGATAACTTAATGATTTTTAGGTTCAACTTCTGCGTTTAGGTCACTTTTTCACAGACTGTATGCACTAGACCTTTAAAAGTTTGCTTATAGTTGTATCTTGAGTGGTACATCGCAACGTGATAAAGCAAATGAGGAAGTGACCTTGACCCTCCAAGCAAGGGCAGATAACCTTATAATTTTTACCTTCAACTTTGGCGTTTAGGTCACTTTTTCACAAACTGTAAGCACTAAACCTTTCAAACTTCGCTTATAGTTGTATCTTGAGTGGTACATGTACATTGCAACGTGACAAAGCAAATGTGGATGTGACCTTCACCATCCAAGCAAAGGGCAGATAAGGCCTAAAAAAAACAACGTGTGTTTCTGGTTTCACCCTGTCAAAAAGTTAGGGTAGGTAGGTAGGAAAAAGTTGTTTTTTTTAGATATTTTTTTTATATATATTGTTCGCATATATTATGCCATTTTTGTACTAAGGCAACTTTTTGATAACCTTTGCAATCCGGATTAGATGCTTAAAGCTACAGAGTCCCTATATCAATCGATTTCTTCTTTGTAGGCGTGTCTTTATTTGTAACTTCATGTTCACCAGCTCATGTCGAAATCGGGTATTTAAGCGAGCAAATATAGCGAAGGAAATCATTTACAGTATATACATCGACCAGTGCACATCGTACCTATACACAGGTAACAGTAATTTTTACAAAAAAAAAGGTTAGCTTCTTCCGGGGCTCGAACACACGACCTTCTGATTTCAAGTCCTCTGCTCTATCCACTGAACTACGACGCTACTTGAGAAAATAGTATACTAACTACCATATATTATGAGGCAAAATAACTTAACATATTTGAACGCAACTCATGATGGATCAATAAATATGCAGTCCATATTGTCGCACGTGTAAATTAACATTGCCTGGTGTAATACTGTATCTTATCAATATGAAACTAATACTTCGCCTCAAATCAACCATATCTGGACTTGTTATTTAGCGCTTTATGAGTTTGTGTGCGCGCTCTTGTTATAACGTAATGCCTATTTAGTGTTAAAAATGCTACAAAATACCAATAAATAGCAGTGGTCTAGAGGTTCAGCGTACATCTTTCAAATCTTACAAGTGCAAGGCTGTGGTTCAAATCCCGTTCCGGGCAACTATTTTTTTATCACATAATATATTCTGGAGCCGTATATTTATCGATGTTACCTGTACGGAGGCTAAATAAAAATGTGAAATTTTACGTATCGATTTCTCCTTATATACCGACTTTTGAGGTGTTCGTCGATTTGAAACTACTTCACACGTGACTCATTCATATTCATGAGTTATTACCAGTTAAAATAGGGACTGTACAGCTTTAACATCTCTGGCTAATAAAATTATTATTTGAATAAAAAAAAAAATATATATATATTTTTTTTTTTTTCCGCTAAAATATTTAGGGTCGGCGGTGATAAAATAGGGTCGGTCGGGAAACCGGAAACACACATGTTTTTTATTAGGCCTAACGATAACTTTAATTGTTACATTTACATCACTTTCTCATGAACTAGAATTAAGCACTAGATGTTTTAAACCTAATTTATAGCTTAATCTTTGGAAGAAAACATATTTTATTTTGACATAGTTGTGTCTTTGGTAGTGCATCTTTTTTCTGGCTGCCTGGATTTCATCTATGACCTTGGCCTACTTTTTGGAGCTGATGATTTTTAGCTCTACTGGCCAAAGGCATTCATTTTTCATCCAATCTTTACCTGATTGTTAATAGCAATGAAAGCTCGCACAAGTTCGAAAACCAGCCAGATCGGACCAATAACAGCGGAGTATGACCCTTGATTTAGTTAAAAATGCTGTATTTTGCCTCGTTAATACGATAGGGCTTTCATTTTGTATCTGATTTTTACCAAACTTTACCAGATTATTAGTATATATATATATTATTTTTTTTTGTGTTAACGCCGAGTTAGCAGGAAGCATTGCTGTGCCTATTGCATTTTTTTTGCGGTTCGTTGATTTTTGATGGCGTTACGGCCCCTTGACATTTTTATAATTTCTTGTGGGCGCTACTCCTCCTAAACGCCTTGTTGGATTTCGACGAACTTGGCAAAAAGCATCTGTAAGATGTCTAGTTGTGCATATCGCGCTTTTGTTCCAGTTTGCTGATTTTTGACGGAGTTATGGCACTTTGACATTTTTACTTTAAATTTAAATTTCTTTTCGGCGCTACTCCTCCTAAACGGCTTGATGGATTTCTACAAAATTTGACAGGAAGCCTCAGTATGATGTCTAGTTGTGCAAAGCATGGTATATCAATGACATTTTGGAAAAGTTCGAAAACCAGCTAGATCTAGTTAGTAACGACAGGTTATGGCCCTTGATTTGTAAATGCTATATTGTATTTTCCTTTATTAAATCTGTAGTTACTTCATTTTTTATCTGATTTTTAACATATTTGTTTAGAATGTCAATATAAACTTGTTTAGAATGTCAATATAAACACACCCACCCCCACCCATTTTTATGAAATTTCATTCATAGAAGAAAGTGGGACAAATTAAAAAATGCCCATGCCAGACTAGACACAGCAGACTTATTGCCCATGATTACCAGGTGAGGCCATCCTATCCCTGTTGTTTTTGCAATGTTTTAAAAAAAAAACTACTGATGGGAATTTTATGTCGACAACCCTTGATATAAGAGCCGTTTTAGCCAGTAGAGCATCCACAGGCCCTCTTGGGCCTCTTGTTTTTAATAGAATGGCATTTTGTTTTTAAACAAATGCACTTAAATGTCATCTCAGCAAACGGCAAACTCGATTGTTTTTAGTTACTAAAATGTTTACAAACTTTCATTTAAGCATCATTGACCTTTTTATTTTAATTCTAGCCCCCGTTAGGCGAGACATGTGAATCCACGGATTTCTTGTTTAATGGTAAATTCTTACACAGCTCCTTACACATATATGTTGCCCCCTCCACCCCGCTCCCTGCCTCTCCACCCCCACTACCCACCACCACCCCCCCCCACTACCCCCCACTACCCTCCCCCTCCACTCCCCCTCCATTCGAAGCGCGTTTTTTTTTTTTATTACATATTTCTGTGTTGTTTTGGTCAATTCTTACATAGCTTCTTACACATATATGTTGCCCTCCCCACCCCCGGCCTCTCCCCCATCCCCACTCAAAACTCGATTTATTTTTTAATTTATTTTTATACATATTTTTGTGTTGTTTTGGTGAATTCTTACATAGCTTCTTACACATATATATTGCTCTCACTCCCCTCCCCCACCCCACCCCAACGCTCGAAATGGAATATTTTTATTTAATGTTTATTGTTTTTTTTTACATATATCTGTGTTGTTTTGGTAAGTTCTTACACATAGCTTCTTACACATATATACCCCCTCCACCCCACCACTCGAAACTCGATTTTTTTTTATTACATATTTCTGTGTTGTTTTTGTCAATTCTTACACACATTGCTATCTTGACCCCCCCCCGCATCCCCCCCCCCCCCCCCCCCCCCCTCCCCCCCCTTGTAGTTTTGGTCAATTCTTACACATAGCTATGTTGCGCCCCCCAACCCCACCCCACATTGTTTTAGCCTTGTTTTCTGATGGTATATACTAGCTATGCTGGACTAGACACAGCAGACTTGTTGCCCATGATTACCAGGTGAGCGATCTAAGGCCATCCTATAATCCCTGTTGTTTTTGCAATGTTTTAAAGAAATCTACTGATGGCAATTTTATGTCGACAACCCTTGATATAAGAGCCGTTTTATCAAGTAGAGCATCTTGGGCCTCTTGTTTTTAATAGAATGGCATTTTGTTTTTAAACAAATGCACTAAAATGTCATCTCAGCAAACGGCAAACTCGATTGTTTTTAGTAACTAAAATGTTTTCAAACTTTCATTTAAGCATCATTGACCTTTTTATTTTTAAGTCCAGCCCCCGTTAGGCGAGAAGTGAATCAACGGAATTCTTGTTTTAAATATGTATACGCCAATCAATAGAAAACGTCAACACCTGGTAAAAAGTGACCGTCACCCTGCATGTCGCTGACTATTTATATGTAATGTACATTTATTGAAAGTATTTATAGGAACACCATTCGCCGATGAATTTATGACAGTTATAGAACAATGGACTTCCTGCGTCATCTATTTTTAAAAACGTTACAAATACTTCGGCAAATGCCAAACAAGATCAGTAATGTTGTGCTCTGCTAAGATTTTCACTGTAACTACTTTTTCATCTTTGCAAACATGAGGTGAGCGACACCGTGCCATTTGGACTGTTTTTAGCTCTTAAAAAGTGCGGTAAAATGCTGTGGGAGTTTATGTGCTATATTGGGGACTTACGGTTTCCGCTCAATAACTTTTGTTAGGAATGAGGTATTACGATGAAACTTGCAGGGTTACATAGCTTATATGGAAAGTAAGGTCGGGATTGCATTTGGGGGCCACTGGGGTCAAGGTCGCTGTTACTAAAAATAGTAAAATGGTTTCTGCTCAATAACGTTTGTTTGGAGTGAGGTATTGGGACGAAACTTGATTGGTTATGGTAGGTAGCTTTTGTGGAAAGGTAGGTTGGGATTGAAATTGGGGTCACTGGGTTCACTGTTACTAAAAATAAAAAACCCATTACGGATCTCGTCTTATCGAACAAAATGTCGTCCAGGTGTATATGTGTGTCAATTTGTCTGTCTGTTCGTTGGTCCGTTAGTCTGTTTGTCTGTGCGTCGGATTTTCATTTCTTAACGTCTTCTTCGTTACATTTAGGATTTTCACCGAACTCTACCAAAATGTTCATTATATGGATCCAACATCACGTGCACAATTTAGGGATGCTGTGACCTACTTTCGACAAAATATGTCGCGTCCGTTCTCCGCTATGACATGTGCTACGACATGTGTATCTTGCTTGTTTCTCGCAAGATTTTCACCAAATTTCACCAGAATGTTTCTTATATACATCTAACATCATGTGTCCAATTTCGGGTCGCTGTGATCTACTTTCGACGAAATATATGTCACGTCTGGTCTAGTAAAGGCAAACGTAGCGGAACACTAATTGTTCGTTGCGAAACATTGTAAAAGTTGTTTGCACCTACATCAAGTGAGCAGTAAAACCGGGCATGAGATGCCTATTCCTGAGTAAGTCTTGGTTATTAAACTAGATCAGTTTTCTTGTTTCTATCTTTAGGTACTGCACTGGCAGTGAGGTGTGACCTTACTTTGGTATTCTGACTCCGTTGTCTTGACAACCATGGATGTAATCACGCTGATTATAGGTGTTTGTCTATGTGTTACCATGGTGACAGCTTTCCTAGGTTGCATGTAAGTTATTATATAATTGTGTTCACATGTTTATAGATTTTGAAAAAGCTTACTATTTTATATGCTACAATTGACTAGCAGTCATAAATTGTAATAGTTTTTCTGAGAATTCGTAAATAAATATGAAAATCTGATATAATTTCCTCAATAGTTCAGGACAATGTATTTGGGTTTTTTATCAACGCAGTGGAAGAGTTGTCACCTTGCCACTAGACCAAGATGATCCCTTGCAACTCCCACTTAGGGATAACTTTGTCCGTCGTCATCCGCCGTCGGGCACACTGTGAACCTGCAGCCTAACCTTGGCCATAACTTAAAAAGTATTTGACCTACTGCGTGGCATGGCTGACACTTAGGTATCACGTTATCCATCGACGTCCGTCACACTTTAACCTGCAACCTAACCTTGGCCATAACTTGTAAAGTATTTGACCTATGTTCATAAAACTTCACACACGTCCAATAACTCCGACTTTCATTTTGACAGAGTTACGCCCCTTTTCGTAAAACTTTAACCTGCAACCTAACCAAGCTGATGAAGTGAAAGAAGTTCATGGCAGGCGATACAAGTTTTCCATGAAACACCCTTCTAGTTTAATACACAATTATTGTTTTACAGCTATTTCTTAAATAAGCGTACAATAAACCCAGATGTCATTTTACCATTTCTTCCTCATGTTTATAAATTATAAAACTGGAATTAAGTTGATATGGCTAAAACTATTGTAGAATCTGCAAAAGGAAGCAGCTGACAGCGGAAGAGTTACAACAGAAATACTTTGAGAAGTTCCGTAAGCGCCATATGCTTCCTCGAGACCGGGTTCTCACCAACAGAGTGGACGTTGTTCGACCACAGTCAGAATCTACAGTATGTAGTATAATGTACCGTAATTTATTAGGCCATCATTAAACAATAATTTGTTTGCTGTTTCAGTCTTGACACAGAATTTCATCAGGTAAATTTTGTTTACTGAAGACAGTAAAAAACACGAACATTTAAGAAAACAGGGCCTTTTTTAACCTTCTTAAGTGGACCCTGCCCAATTCACGGCCGTTTAACTCACAACGAGTGTTATTTATCCTTCGGTTGAAATGTTGTGAGAAGCTTCCGTTCCTCGTTGTGAGGCCCCATATTTGATGAATGACAGAGTAAACAAGGTGAGTTTTTCCAAAATTTTGAAAAATAGAGGCCTTTGTGTAAAAATATCGAAATGCAGTTAGCTAGCTATGGGTTTTCCGAGTACGCACATGTAAAAATATTGACTGTTGGTGGACATCTTAATGGAAAAACCGTACGACGCAGTCAATCTGAAAGACTTGAAAACAGGAATGAACTTATCTCATGACCAAAAAAAACATCCGAAACGTCAATCCTGGTCGACGTTTGGTGCATTGGGATCACAAATAGATGCCCAAAAGTCGCCTGCGTAACTGTTTTCTTGAAATTCGTCATAGTAACGAAGATATACCCTTTTTTGCTTTGTTCCTCGTTGTGAGCACCATAACCTCGTTGTGAGCTACACAAATGCAGTATTTGTTTGGTCCGGAAATTTAATTTAGATGGCAAGAATATACTTTTTGATCCACTAAAGCAATTAAAACGTGTTTACACGATTTTTTTTTATTACTATTAATATATGCGTAAAGATACATCATACTCGGTGCTTAGCAGTTTGTAAGTTGTGTCTAATCGGTGTACAAGTTATTTTTAGCGATGTACTGTTAATAAATCTCAGTTATATTCGAAATATTCATCAATGCCAATAACTACAGAAATACATCATAGTTTTACTTTGATCCTCGTTGTGAGCGTCAAATCGATCTTCGTTGTTAGCATTATGTATATCTTCTTTGCTTGTTACTGAACATGTCTAATTAAAAAAACGACTTTGATTATTTTTTATAAGGACTGGTATGACCATCAATATTCTTTTTAAAATTAACGTTTTCACTGTGAACGGCGTCAGAAATACAGTGTCTTTTTTCGTTTTGATTTTCATGTCGAGTAATTGTTAAAAGTAAAACCCGATTAAAACGGATTATTTAATTTAAAATTAATGTTAATTTGTTTACTTGCAAATATCAAGAATGATTTTCAATACTTTTTTATCAGGAATTGGATGATGGGATCGTTCAAGGGAAAACCGAAGCGAGGTATCAAGTGTGCAAGTGTTAAACGTGCTTCATACATTGAACGAAGGAAACGGTCAATGTACTCACCTAGACCATCGCCAATATGTAAACGCTTCAAAAGTAACCACTCGATGAAATCTCCAGATATAAAAAATACCTCCGTCAACAAAAGAAGGCATCTACCAACGCCGAGTAAATCGTCACAAAAACGAATACATTTCATGATAGACACAGAAACTGATAATGTTACTATTAGTCCACTAAAATCGCCTTTCAAAAAACTTCTATCACAGCAGCAGTACACTAAGAGTAAGGTTAAAAATACAGATAAAGTAAATATCACATCTGATGACAAATCCACAGAAAGACTGCTAGAAGAACTTGGATGTACCAATATTTTAGATGAAAATGAATTCAACAAGAAACTTGACCATAATAATAATAATACATTGCCTGTCGGATTCAAGATGCCTCAAGAAATACTAGAAGATTTGAGTGCTATTTTTTATATCTGGAGATTTCATCGAGTGGTTACTTTTGAAGCGTTTACATATTGGCGATGGTCTAGGTGAGTACATTGACCGTTTCCTTCGTTCAATGTATGAAGCACGTTTAACACTTGCACACTTGATACCTCGCTTCGGTTTTCCCTTGAACGATCCCATCATCCAATTCCTGATAAAAAAAGTATTGAAAATCATTCTTGATATTTGCAAGTAAACAAATTAACATTAATTTTAAATTAAATAATCCGTTTTAATCGGGTTTTACTTTTAACAATTACTCGACATGAAAATCAAAACGAAAAAAGACACTGTATTTCTGACGCCGTTCACAGTGAAAACGTTAATTTTAAAAAGAATATTGATAGTGGGGCAGATTGGTGACATATATTGGTAAAATTGTGCATTTTGTGATAAAAGCACCAAACTTGACACATAGCTAGACAATACTCTGCTAAACATTTCTGGCTATGGACCCACGTCAGATTTTGAAAAATGGCCGCCATTTTCAAAATTGCCGCCAAATATTCCATAAAGAATTAATGAAGCCCATAATTAATTGATTTCATCAAAACCTGTTATTGTAAATACACTAAATTCAGAACATTGATAGACAATAAAATATGCCATATAATTTGGGTCATTTTTAGCTCTACTGGCCAAGGGCCAGCAGAGCTTATGGGATCGTGTGTTGTCCGTCTTCCGTCGTCCGTCGTCCGTCCGTCCGTTAACTTTTGCTTGTGTACACTCTAGAGGCCACATTTCTGATGCAATCATCATGAAACTTTGTCAGAATGTTTGTCTCAATAAAATCTCGGTCAAGTTCGAAACTGGGTCATGTGGGGTCAAAAACTAGGTCACTAGGTCAAATATTGGAAAAACCTTGTGTACACTCTAAAGGCCATATTTTTGACCCGAGCTTGATGCAACTTTGTCAGAATGTTTGTCTTAATTATATCTTGGTCAAGTTTGAAAATGGGTCACATGGGGTTAAAAACTAGGTCACTAGGCCAAATACTTGAAAAACCTTGTGTACACTCTAGAAGCCGTATTTCTGACCCAATCTTGATGAAACTTTGTCAAAATGTTTGTCTTAATTATATCTTGGTCAAGTTCAAAAATGGGTCACATGGTTTAAAAACTAGGTCACTAGGTCAAACTTTGGAAAAACCGTGTGTACACTCTAGAGGCCATATTTTTGACCTGATCTTGATGAAACTTTGTCAGAATGTTTGTCTTAATGAAATCTCGGTCAAGTTCAAAAATGGGTCATGTGGGGTCAAAAACTAGGTCACTAGGTCAAATACTTGAAAAACTTGTATACACTCTAGAGGTCATATTTGTTTTCCAATCTTGATGAAACTTTGTCAAATTGTTTATCTTAATTATATCTTGATCAAGTTCGAAAATGGGTCACATGAAATAAAAAACTAGGTCACTAGGTCAAATATTGCAAAATACTTGTGTACACTCTAGAGGCCATATTTTTGACCCGAGCTTGATGCAACTTTGTCAGAATGTTTATCTTTATTGTTTGTCTCAATGAAATCTCGGTCAAGTTCGAAAATGGGTCATGGGGGGTCAAAAACTAGGTCACTAGGTCAAATATTGGAAAAACCTTGTGTACACTCTAGAGGCCATATTTTTGACCCGAGCTTGATGCAACTTTGTCAGAATGTTTGTCTTAATTATATCTTGGTCAAGTTTGAAAATGGGTCACATGGGGTTAAAAACTAGGTCACTAGGTCAAATACTTGAAAAACCTTGTGTACACTCTAGAAGCCGTATTTCTGACCCAATCTTGATGAAACTTTGTCAAAATGTTTGTCTTAATTATATCTTGGTCAAGTTCAAAAATGGGTCACATGGTGTTAAAAACTAGGTCACTAGGTCAAACTTTGGAAAAACCGTGTGTACACTCTAGAGGCCATATTTTTGACCTGATCTTGATGAAACTTTGTCAGAATGTTTGTCTCAATGAAATCTCGGTCATGTTTAAAAATGGGTCATGTGGGGTCAAACACTAGGTCACTAGGTCAAATACTTGAAAAAAACTTGTGTACACTCTAGAGGTCATATTTGTTGAAATTTTGTCAAATTGTTTATCTTAATTATATCTTGATCAAGTTCGGAAATGGGTCACATGAAGTTAAAAACTAGGTCACTAGGTCAAATATTGGAAATACCTTGTGTACACTCTAGAGGCCATATTTTTGACCCGAGCTTGATGCAACTTTGTCAGAATGTTTGTCTTAATTATATCTTGGTCAAGTTTGAAAATGGGTAACATGGGGTTAAAAACTAGGTCACTAGGTCAAATATTGGAAAAACCTTGTGTACACTCTAGAAGCCGTATTTCTGACCCAATCTTGATGAAACTTTGTCAAAATGTTTGTCTTAATTATATCTTGGTCAAGTTAAAAAATGGGTCACATGGTGTTAAAAACTAGGTCACTAGGTCAAACTTTGGAAAAACCGTGTGTACACTCTAGAGGCCATATTTTTGACCTGATCTTGATGAAACTTTGTCAGAATGTTTGTCTCAATGAAATCTCGGTCATGTTTAAAAATGGGTCATGTGGGGTCAAACACTAGGTCACTAGGTCAAATACTTGAAAAAAACTTGTGTACACTCTAGAGGTCATATTTGTTGAAATTTTGTCAAATTGTTTATCTTAATTATATCTTGATCAAGTTCGGAAATGGGTCACATGAAGTTAAAAACTAGGTCACTAGGTCAAATATTGGAAATACCTTGTGTACACTCTAGAGGCCATATTTTTGACCCGAGCTTGATGCAACTTTGTCAGAATGTTTGTCTTAATTATATCTTGGTCAAGTTTGAAAATGGGTAACATGGGGTTAAAAACTAGGTCACTAGGTCAAATATTGGAAAAACCTTGTGTACACTCTAGAAGCCGTATTTCTGACCCAATCTTGATGAAACTTTGTCAAAATGTTTGTCTTAATTATATCTTGGTCAAGTTAAAAAATGGGTCACATGGTGTTAAAAACTAGGTCACTAGGTCAAACTTTGGAAAAAACGTGTGTACACTCTAGAGGCCATATTTTTGACCCGATCTTGATGCAATTTTGTCAGAATATTTGTCTCAATTATAGCTTGCTAAAGTTCGAAAATGGGTCACACAGGGTCAAAAACTAGGTCACTAGGTCAAATACTTGAAAAACCTTGTGTACACTCTAGACGCCTTATTTTTTTTCATTCGATCTTTACCAAACTACCAGATTGTTAATGTCAATAACAGCTCAGTAAATTTTTTTTTTTTTTTAAGTTTTTTTTTATTATCTCTACTGGCCAAGTTCGAAAACCAGCCAGATCGGACCAGTAACGGCGGATTTATGGCTCTTGATTTAGTTAAAAATGCTATATTCTGCCTCTTTAAGACGATAGTCACTCGTTTCATTGATGTTATCAGAGCCATATTAGCCAGTAGAGCGTCCACAGGCCCTCTTGGGCCTCTTGTTTTCTTCAAAATGGCCACCATTTTCAAAATGGCCGCCAAAAACCACTGTTTTTTTAAATTTTATTTTTTTATAAAGCAATCAAAATGTTGATGTGTTTTACAAAGGGTGTTGTCTTAATATATTTATGTGTATGTCTATACTTCAATAAATAGTTGTTAGATACACCCCTATACTTCAGGGGTTAGGGGTTTTACACATGTATACATACTATGCAACTTTGAGACTAGTTTTGTCTCAGTTGTCTTTAGCCTTAAGCATTTCTGAAGTGTGTTTAAGTTTCAGTCTCATCTCTATTAGCGGCTTTTAGTATATAATAACTCGTAAGTATACATCCAGTGACTTGGTAAAACACTATTAAAGGTATACGCAACAATCTTGAATCATTTATCAAGCATCCAAATTGATTAATCCAATATCAGGTTAACTTTAAAACTTCTTGCATATACTTAAATACAATGCAGAATTTTTAATTGTTTGTGGTTATTGTATTACAAGTTTTAATATTGTATTGGTGCAATATATTCCCCAATGAGTAATATGTAAAACTAATTTGCTTTGAACTATTTACATAATTATAAAAACTGATTTTAAAACATGCATATAAAGTAACAAAACTAATGGGACGCCGCAGGTTATAAAAAAATCAAGCTTGCCGAGTCTTCTAAACTCTTGGAGAAAACATATCGGAAAGGATGCTTAAACAATATTTTTCATCTCCAATTTATCGGAATTAAGATTTAATTACGACCTTAAATTACATTTGTTGATTTGAACAATATTAACAAGACACTATCAGAAAACAAAATCAAAAAGAAGTTTGTTATATACACAAATTCAAATGTAATAAGTGGTCATATCATTTGAACATTTTCAAAATGACAGCTAACATAAATGTAATCTTATCTTACTATCTATGATCTGAATGGTATAAATTTTCTTAATCACAGTCACAGTACCCAACATCCCATTTTTAAAAGACTGTAAACATCATTTCTGCTTTAACACTTCGTTTTAAATTGCAACACACTTGTCTCTTTGACATCTACATTTAATAAATCCCTTGCAAACGCTGATGCCTGTGGTAGTGTTATCGAGAATGGCTTCAACATACCCTCTTCCAACCGCAGTCACCGGATGTAGGCATTTCAAAGGTGGACCTAAAGGCCATGTCTCCAACAATGTCCGATTACAACCTGTAAACAACTCGGTAGGTGTCCTTGAAAAGAGCTATATCAATTGGTGACATGGACTTGTTGTATCTTGGAACCATTGAATGTCAACCATTATTTGCGACATCAACAGCACTTCCTTTTGTCGAACATGCACTTCCTGTTGTCATACATTTTCCAACAAGAACAAATTTTGGAATTGGAAAGCTTGTTCAACCTCAACATAGTATTGCCAGATTCTCCATGCACAGGTGTTTACCTTTTTCAGCAAATGAAGATATTTCATTGCATCTAGTAAGTGTGAAAAGCAACTATTCGTCTTATTTTATATGAACTAATGAATAGGCAATACAGTGTGCAACGAATCACCTAAAGTGATTCCTAGCTCCTAAAACTAACACATAGCTCATCTAACTGTATTTACATTACCACTGCTATAACAAGTAATACAACGTCTGTGTCTACTGTATATAGCATAAGTTTAATGAAGTATTGTTTGCCACCTGCCACATGCATCACATGCATTGTATCGTATCATCTTAGTGAAATGATCGAGATCAGTCCTAGATTCTCGTTGTCTGATACAAGGCACATCTTCATCTCTGTTTTAATGAACGTGTTTTTAGTTTCTCTTCTAGCCGCAACCGATTGCTATGCCAGTTAGCCAGAGCTCTGATTTTGTTTTGCATGATAGCCGTCACATACTAAACATTCTGCAAGTGACATTCAAAAATGTGTAAAGGATCTTGTTGATCATACTTACTAATGTTTTCCAAGCATTAAAATGCATTTTAAGGCAGCTCGCATAGTCTGATTAAAATCCAAAAAAGTTTTCCAAAGTTAGAAAAGGCTGGTGAGACACCCTAATCTGCTATTAATCGGAACCTAATATGATACATATATATGCGAGAAAAGAAAGCAAGTTATAGCATCTGTTGTAGGTGACCACTGAGGAAAGAAAACATGTTCTGGTTTATCTGTTTAAAGACATACTTGGTTATCTATAAGCTCTGTTACAAATGTGTCATGCTTTGCATTACATAATTTACCTATTTGTTGCAACTTCTGTCACACGAGAGTCGTCTATGTAACGTAAGTCAAGTACCAGTAAAACCTCAATATTGTCCTTAAATATATTTTCTAACTCCTCTACTGTGTCACTCAAACTGTCTTACGAATATCTTTAACTTGTTCATGATGGAAAAGATCAGAGTTTTTTCACAGGCAGCACCTGATGAATTATTGCGATAACTGAAATTAACAGATAACTCTAACCATATCTGGTTCAGAGATCATCCAGTGTGGAAATTGCGATGTGTATACAGCACCTACTGCACCTGCATCTTCTTTCACAATCTTGTATTTCTGCTTGTGAGCTAGTTTATTGGGTATTGATGAGACAACACTAATGAAGTTTATCTCACACACAGAGATGACTAATTTTAAGATTTAAAGTGTAACTGAACAGTACTGCAATTGCGAACTTTTGGTTTCTCTTTATGATCGTCATGTGCAATATGCAATGGTTTAAGGCGTAAGCCCGGTTTACCATAAGTATGGTAATCACATAATGAATATGCAATGTCATAATTGCCTCATGGGCACTGGTCCATCTATAATCTTCAAACAAGTCTCAGATTGTTTTAAGTACCTCCATTTTAAATACGAAGGTTTCAACGCAAAATGCCATTATGATCTTCACATTGGGTTTCAGGCCAATTTCATTTCTGCTCGGCAACTATATAGTTTTGACGCAGTTAATCCGTTAGAATAAGATGTCTTCACGTTTAGGTTTTGTTTAGGTTTTGTCTTGTAAATAAGGTTTACAAAGTCAATGTATTTTAGGGTTTTATAAATATATTTATAATGAAGTTTCTGATAAGAAAATTAGTTTAGTACCCTTCAGAAATTCCAAAGGCTGGGGAAAACCTAGAGTCAACCGGAAGTGAAATGTGATTTAAACTTGTAAATCCCTCAACACATTAACCATAGGGTGCTTCTAAATAACTCTTTATTACAATATTAACAAACAAATAATATGCCAAGACAACTGAGTGTACAAATTCAACATATTAATTACTTTCTTACAAACAACTATTAAACGAATTATAAATTTTACTATTTTCAACACATTTTGGCGGCCATTTTGAAAACGGTAGCCATTTTGAACTTAAAATATACCCAGATTGTATTGCATGACCCTTTGTCTATTATTTTGCGGAATTTGTTGCGATTGCCATAATATATGTTGTTAAAACCTTATACATATAGGATAAACTGATTATTTATTACATATTTGGCGGCCATTTTGAAAAATCTGGCGTGGGTCCATAGCCATTTTTTTTCAGTATGGTATTGTCTAGCTATGTGCAAAGTTTGGTGCTTTTATCAAACAATGCACATTTTTTTCACCAATCTGCCCCACTATGATGGTCATACCAGTCCTTATAAAAAATAATCAAAGTCGTTTTTTTAATTAGACATGTTCAGTAACAAGCAAAGAAGATATACATAATGCTAACAACGAAGATCGATTTGACGCTCACAACAAGGATCAAAGTAAAACTATGATGTATTTCTGTAGTTATTGGCATTGATGAATATTTCGAATATAACTGAGATTTATTAACAGTACATCGCTAAAAATAACTTGTACACCGATTAGACACAACTTACAAACTGCTAAGCACCGAGTATGATGTATCTTTACGCATATATTAATAGTAATAAAACAAAATCGTGTAAACACGTTTTAATTGCTTTAGTGGATCAAAAAGTATATTCTTGCCATCTAAATTAAATTTCCGGACCAAACAAATACTGCATTTGTGTAGCTCACAACGAGGAACAAAGCAAAAAAGGGTATATCTTCGTTACTATGACGAATTTCAAGAAAACAGTCACGCAGGCGACTTTTGGGCATCTATTTGTGATCCCAATGCACCAAACGTCGACCAGGATTGACGTTTCGGATGTTTTTTTTGGTCATGAGATAAGTTCATTCCTGTTTTCAAGTCTTTCAGATTGACTGCGTCGTACGGTTTTTCCATTAAGATGTCCACCAACAGTCAATATTTTTACATGTGCGTACTCGGAAAACCCATAGCTAGCTAACTGCATTTCGATATTTTTACACAAAGGCCTCTATTTTTCAAAATTTTGGAAAAACTCACCTTGTTTACTCTGTCATTCATCAAATATGGGGCCTCACAACGAGGAACGGAAGCTTCTCACAACATTTCAACCGAAGGATAAATAACACTCGTTGTGAGTTAAACGGCCGTGCAATTGCACAACACTATGTTAAAACAAATGCTCACTGAAAAAAAAACTATAATAAAAATGTTGTATGCTAAAATAAATGATCAGTTCAGTACTTGATTGATATTGTACAGGGTAACTTACATTTGAATGAAAGTTTTCCGTTTAAAACATTCCCGTGAATAGCAAAAATATTTGTATTTTCCCCCCCAAATCCAAAGGGAAGTACTCTTAATGTTGCAAATTCAAAGCCCTGGGCCCCTTTCTCGATATGGAAAGAAAAAGACCTGCGAAATTAAATAGTAAAATAGAGTTGCTATAAAAATTTAAGGTTACAGCTTCTTTGCATGTGTAGTTCGGGAAACAGCAAATCAACAATAATTGTTCATGGCTTGCTTCATAAATATTCAGGGCCAGATACAGGATTTGAGATTGAGGGTGCGCAACATGATTATAGCGGAGGCACAACTTTAACATCTCAGATTTCAGGGGCTCAACTTAAAAAAACAGTTGACAACCAAAAAATAAACAAAAACAACCAAAACCAAAAACAACCAAAACCAAAAACAAGTTTTCATGTAAAATTGTATAACTTCTCAGATTTTAGGGTGCAGGAGCGGGGTGGACATGTGACTTGCATGCATAATGACTTGCATGTTAACAAAAGCATAAAATTACATCATAACAAACACATATTGGCTATAACAAAAATGAATGTGTACACCAGTTATTGTTACTATATACCATGCTGATCATGGGAGACATGGACACTTAGTTTGAATGCTGAAAGTCTCAAATAGTTTGCCAATAAAACCTTGTATTACAAATTTTTTTTTTTTTTTTTAGAAAATAAATATAAAAGTAGAAAAAAAAAAAAAAAAAACATTGAAACTTCAGTTGAATTGCATGTTTTATGGCATTTTGTTACTGCCCAGACGCCTTATAAATGATAAGTTTTCTCTAAAGGAAAATTCTAATTATTTATTATAATTATACTGAGCAAAAAAAACAAAAAAAACACCTTTTTCTTTCCCTTATTATATAGACGGCAAACCAGGAAATAATAAATGACGTATATAGCATAATTAGATCGACCACCACCAAAAAAAATAAAAAATCCAAACAAAATATTTTTTAAAAGTTCAGTACACAAGGGAGTTATCCTCCTTTTTCTTCAACCATGCATTTTTAGTAAAAACACATATTACAATCTACAAACATTACCTCAATTTGCCCAAGACAATATTCTCTAAATTTGTCTTTCCTTAAAAAAATCACAGAAAAACACAACAGCGATTGTGTAGGTAGCAGCTTTTGATTATCAAAATTCATCAAATTACCTCCCTTTAAGGTTTCCATAGCATCCATAAAAGAGTATTATTGCTTGGCAAAATGTGAAACTGTTTAAAGGAATATTCTGTACTCAGTGAAGGGTGCTTACAACATCAAATATTGTTTAATTAAAACACTGTTCAAGCTGTCCTATGCCCACAATGTCTGGCCTATGGAAATACCAGCAAAAAAAGGGGCTGCTTTTTATTTTTGCTCAGTACAGGGATGGAAACTAACGGTTGCCCGTTCGCCCGGGACGACTAAATTTCAAGCTGGGCGAGTAGATTTCATAAGTCGGTAGTCCGCCCGGGCGACTAGCTTTTTCGACAAGCTAAAGTCGATTTCATCGGCATTATTCGTCAATGCGGGATGAATAACATTTCAGTAGAAAACAACAACAAAGAAAATATTTCTTACATAGTTTATTAAGCGATTAAATGCAGTAAATAGTCGCAACTCTGTTTATTCGACGATGAAATGCAATTTAAGTCAACCGGATATTGGGAAATTGACGCATTTCCGTTTTGGGACATTCTAAAATGCGGCTCCCGTTTTAATTTCACGGAGCGCGAACGTTAGGGTATTTGATGTTATACAAATAACGAATCTTTAAGGGCACTAGTCAGCTTTTAGGGCCTTCAGGAAGGTGAATTGCAAAAAGTATGCTGTTTTCCTGTATTGTAGTTTAACATTTTTCTAATATATATATAAAAAAGATATTAAGAGGGGAATTTTTCACAGGAAAAGAGTGAAATATATACCATGCCAGAGTAACTGTAATGGCCATGATCAGACTGTAGTGAACTATAGAATATAAATATGCCTACCTACCGACCCTAGAGCATGCAATAGGAAACACACCTTTTGTTTGGCTTAAATAAAGTAAATCATGTTTGTTAATGTGTTTGTTAGTGTGTCGAAAAGAAAAATACAGAAAATCTGGGCTCATAAATTTTCAGCTGGGCAACCAAAATCCAGAAGATGGTTGCCCGTTTGGGCAACCAAGCTTTAAAAGTTAGTTTCCATCCCTGTCAGTATATTTTAAATGAATCTTCATGACCATAATTTGAAAAGCTTTTTGTTGGTGAGGTATTCTGTTTACCAATAAGGACACACGGTTTTGTCGTGTTCTAGAAATGTCATATTCCTGAAATATAATTTAACAGAAAATGCATTTGGGCATGTAGATTTGCGCTAGGTTAAAAAGAATGGTCTAGGCCCATTCTGCATATTTTTATCTAGATGTAAATGGAGAGTTGGACTGGACAGTTTATTCCTGTTGGTGCCATATCACCTTTTTGTGTTGATGTGCCGTAAAACCCCAAGTCCAGAATTGCAAAGATCGAAATAAATGTTAATTACGTATACATTTATATTTCTCTAGGAGCAGTCTACAGCGTCCAGTGTGAGTGACCATTCATATGAAGAAGTAACTACTCCCAAACTTCCTGCAGTTCCTCATGGTTTGTGTTTTAATGTTACCAACCTTTCAAAATCACAACACAGCTGATATACCGGATTTTACGCATGTTTTGTGTTTATAATCAGGGCTTTTTCCTTCATAAACAGAGGCCATATAAACGGGCCAATATTCGGCCCCTTTCCCGACTTCTTTTTTTCCCTCTTTGACAGAAAATTTCCCTTGTAAAAAGCTTCTTTTTTTTTGCTTAACATTATTTCCTCCTTTTTTAGCTCTACTGGCCAATGGCCAGAAGAGCTTATGGGATGGTGTGTTGTCCGTCGTCCGTCGTCCGTCGTCCGTCTGTCGTCTGTCGTCCGTTAACTTTTCTTCGAACAACTTCTCCTCAGAAACCGCTTGGCTAATTTTGACCAAACTTCACATGGATGATCCTTAGATGAATGCTTTTTAGATTTGTTAAAATTAGGTCAACGCTACATCCAAGATGGCTGCCATTACCATATATGGTCGAAACCTTAAAAAATCTTCTTCTCCAGAACCGCTGGACAGATTTCAACAGTTTTTCTTTTAAAATGATCGCCAACGCCTAGACTATCAAGTTTGTTCAAATAAAGTCCCCGGGGTCAAAAATGGCCGTGCCTCTGGGGTCCAAAGTTTTTATATTGAGGTTTTGCATGTTTTTCATATAGACATATAGGAAAAAACTTTAAAAAATCTTCTTCTCTGAAACCACAAGGCACAGAGCTCTCATGTATTACATGTAGCATCAGCTTATGGTCCTCTACTAAGTTTGTTCAAATGGTGACCCTGGGGTCAAATTTGTCCCCGCCCTGAGGGTCACAGTTTTACATAGACTTATATAGGATTTTTTTTTTTAAAAATCTTCTTCTCGGAAACTACAAGAGCCAGAGGTTTGATATTTTACAATTATTATAAGCTTATGGGTTTTTTTTGTTTTTTTTTTATTTTTTATTTTTTATTTTTTTTTTTTTTTTTTTTTTATTATTTTTTTTTTATTTTAATTTTTTTTATTTTTTTTTTTATTTTTTTTTTTTTTTTTTTTAATTTTTTTTTTTTTAATTTTTTTTTTTATTTTTTTTTTTTATTTTTTTTATTTTTTTATTTTTATTATCTCTACTGGCCAACTTGGAAAACCAGCCAGATCGGACCAGTAATGACGGAGTTATTGCTCTTGATATAGTTAAAAATGCTATATTTTGCCTCTTTAAGACGATAGTCACTCGCTTCATTGATGTCATAAGAGCCATATTAGCCAGTAGAGCGTCCACAGGCCCTCTTGGGCCTCTTGTTTAGCTCTACTGATCAGAGATCAGCAGAGCTTATGCCGTGGTGCGGCGTCCGGCGTCCATCCGTCTGTCCATTAACTTTTATTTGTAGCGACTACTCCTCTGAAACTACTGGATGGATATTCATAAAACTTTACAAAAATGTTGCCCATGAAGTCTAGTTGATCCTAGCAAAAATTCATGTTGATGTGAAATCCAAGATGGCCACCAAAGCTAAAAATAGATCTCTTGATGTCTAATTGATCCTAGCAAAATTTCAGGTCGGCCGGAAATTCAAAATGGCCGCCACGGCTAAAAATAAATTTTCAAAATACAAGTTTGTAGCGACTACTTCTTGAAAACTATAAGTGATATTGATATGGGACTTTTTCTAAAATGATCAGCATGACATGATGTTGGTCCTTATTAAAAATTGTTTTGATTCGACGTTAAACGTGGCTGCCAGCGGCCATCTTTGTTTACATAAGAGTCATATAGTAAAAACTTGTAGCGACTACTCCTCTAAAACTACTTGGCGGATTTTCATGAAACTTTACAGGAATGTTGTTCTTAATGTCTAATTGATCCTAGCAAAATTTCAGATCGGCCAGAAATTCAAGATGGCTGCCACAGTTAAAAATAGATTTTTAAAAAATAAGTTTGTAGCGACTACGTCTTGAAAACTATAAGTGATATTGATATGGGACTTTTTCTAAAATGATCAGCATGACATGATGGTTATCCGAGTGGAACATTATTTTGATTCAACATTAAACATGGCTGCCAGTGGCCGTCTTTGTTTACATAGAGTTATATAATGAAAACTTGTAGCGACTACTCCTCTGAAACTACTTGACGGATTTTCATGAAACTTCACAAAAATGTTGCTCTTGATGTCTAATTGATCCTAGCAAAATTTCAGGTCGGCCGGAAATTCAAGATGGCCGCCATGGCTAAAAATAGATTTTCAAAATACAAGTTTGTAGCGACTACTTCTTGAAAACTATAAGTGATATTGATACGGGACTTTTTCTAAAATGATCAGCATGACATGATGGTTATCCGAGTCGAACAATTTTTTGATTCGACATTAAACATGGCTGCCAGTGGCCATCTTTGTTTACATAGAGTTATATAATGAAAACTTGTAGCGACTACTCCTCTGAAACTACTTGACGGATTTTCATGAAACTTCACAGAAATGTTGCTCTTGATGTCTAATTGATCCTAGCAAAATTTCAGGTCGGCCGGAAATTCAAGATGGCCGCCATGGCTAAAAATAGATTTTCATGCAAGTTTGTAGCGACTACTTCTTGAAAACTATAAGTGATATTGATATGGGACTTTTTCTAAAATGATCAGCATGACATGATGTTGGTCCTTATCAAAAATCGTTTTGATCCGACGTTAAACGTGGCTGCCAGCGGCCATCTTTGTTTACATAGAGTTATATAGTAAAAACTTGTAGCAACTACTCCTCGGAAACTACTTGGCGGATTTTCATGAAACTTTACAGGAATGTTGCTCTTAATGTCTAATTGATCCTAGCAAAATTTCAGATCGGCCAGAAATTCAAGATGGCTGCCACAGTTAAAAATAGATTTTTAAAAAATAAGTTTGTAGCGACTACTTCTTGAAAACTATAAGAGATATTGATATGGGACTTTTTCTAAAATGATCAGCATGACATGATGGTTATCCGAGTCGAACATTATTTTGATTCAATGTTAAACATGGCTGTCAGTGGCCATCTTTGTTTACATAGAGTTATATAATGAAAACTTGTAGCGACTACCCCTCTGAAACTACTTGACGGATTTTTATGAAACTTCACAGGAATGTTGCTCTTGATGTCTAATTGATCCTAGCAAAATTTCAGGTCGGCCGGAAATTCAAGAT
This sequence comes from Cyrtodaria siliqua, assembly GCA_037043455.1. NCBI lineage: Eukaryota > Metazoa > Mollusca > Bivalvia > Adapedonta > Hiatellidae > Cyrtodaria > Cyrtodaria siliqua. The sequence goes on from JAWPHD010006829.1 coordinate 136,126, forward strand.
GGCCACCACAGCTAAAAATAGATTTTCAAAAAAACAGTTTGTAGCGACTACTTCCTGAAATCAAAATCAATCAGTAGAGCTTCAAGGTCATTGACCTCTTGTTTTGCTTAGCATTATTTCACCCTGTAAGACAGTTTATCTAAAATGTACATCTTTCGCATATTTGCACTCCCAAATCTTCAATATTTGCCTAATACACTGTTCCCCCTATATCTTGACATCACATTATTTTTTTCCCCTTTAAATTGAAAATCGTGTTTTTTTTTCCCCTATTGAAGGGCCTGAGCCTCTTCCCCTATTTCTAAAAAAAAGCCCTGATAATATAATGCAATATAATGCTTATATGCCTGGTGCCTACTAAATACATAAGTTGACCAACTTGCAACTGAAATACCCTTATATGATGTGATCGGGGGGTGGGGGGGGGGGGGGGGGGGGAGGTGGAGGTATGGGAAGGGCTGCTTAACACTTAGGGATCACTTTGTCCATTATCTTTCGTCCGTCCACTGTTGTCCGTCACACTTGAACCCGCAGCCTAACCTTGGCCATAACTTAAAAAGTGTTCGACCGATGATCATGAAACTTCACACACCTCTTCATCTTACCTCAACGAATTTTGGTACACATGTACAATAACTCTTGACTTTCATTTTGGCAGAGTTATGCCCCTTTTCATAAAACTTTAACCTACAACCTAATAAAGCTCATTAAACTGGCCATACAGGTGACACAAGTGTTCCATGGGACTCCATTGTAGTGTATTTTTTAAGGTGAATTTTATTCAATAAAAAGTGAGAAAAAAACACTTTTTGGCAGGAATGGAACTTCGGCCACAAATATGGCCCACTAAGAAAAACTGCCGTAATCAGATCGTAATTTAAAGTGGTGGTCATAGGAAGAGAATAACAAAACTTGATCTAGACATGTTACCATGCTGATTTCATGTTTATGTAGTTTATAAACAGTTTGTCTTGGCAGAAAATGTAGTTTACCATTTTGTTTGTTCACATTCACGCGGAAAAAATAATATAGACTATGCATCATAGTTTGGATGATCCTGTATTATGAGTTAAATGAAGCCTGCTCGAGGTTACAAGTACTGTTAACAATAAAATTAAAACCTAAAATATATTTCTTTATTCTGTTTATATAGAACAAGCCCCGTGGTCCGAATATTAACATTCATACCCCATCCAACTCCTTCTCCGAAGCGAAAACGGGGTTGGCTGGGGTATGAAATAAAACCCCTAATTTTGGCTTAAAAGTCTGCATATTGTATAATTAAAACACTTAATAGATCATTTTAAAACAGGTTATAGCATTTTGTCAGTAAACATTGTTTATAAACGTGTTTTATTGTCGAAATACACGTTATAAAATCATACTAATATAATAAAGCTTTTCATCGCTGAATGGAATTAAGGCAGTACCACGTAATGGAATTAAGGCAGTACCACGTAATGGAATTAAGGCAGTAACACGTAATGGAATTAAGGCAGTAACACGTAATGGAATTAAGGCAGTACCACATAATGGAATTAAGGCAGTACCACGTAATGGAATTAAGGCAGTACCACATAATGGAATTAAGGCAGTAACACGTAATGGAATTAAGGCAGTACCACGTAATGGAATTAAGGCAGTACCACGTAATGGAATTAAGGCAGTAACACGTAATGGAATTAAGGCAGTACCACGTAATGGAATTAAGGCAGTACCACGTAATGGAATTAAGGCAGTAACACGTAATGGAATTAAGGCAGTAACACGTAATGGAATTAAGGCAGTACCACGTAATGCTAAAGGTTTAAACATATTGAACTGTTCTCAATATACATGTACCCCTTAGTAAAAGGTAATATTATTTAAATATTATGGAATATAATTCAGGTTATGCTGTGACAAGAAATATCGGAACTACAGGTTATTTAGCTGTATTGTATCGTATAAAAAAATTCCTGCATGATTAAATTCTCAAATGAGTGTGCAGAGAAGTACTGATAAAAATAACACCTGTATTGTATGAGGTCATACAAATAACATCTGTATTGTATGAGGTCATACAAATAACATCTGTATTGTATGTCTTAAATGTATTTTTGATGAAATTTGAAATTAAATGTTAAAAACAAAAATTGTTAGTGAACGGTTGACAACTATTCAATATCACGTTTCACCTTTTCAGAAGTAGCAAGAAGTGAGCACAGTTTCTT